>CAIGRO010291559.1:0-14496 GCA_903798355.1 Fraxinus baroniana
ACTCTATGCCAGCTGCTGCAGGAGCTGTTGCAGCTGCAGCTGTAGCAGATCAGATGCTAGGGCCAAAGGAGGATAGACATCTAGCAATTGTGCTGGTACTCTCCTAGTTTCTTTTTTCTGAATTTTGATCATACATTTCGTGATCTGTTTCTTCTGTTCAAGCTTTGTAAGATTGTATATTACATATTTACTACCCTTCTTTCAGGAAGATACTTTTGTCATGCTTACTGAGTTTTGATTTTTCATTGGTTGTAAATTTACACCACAGAAGTTTGTTATTCTAATCTCCACAGGTTGGATTGCCTGCTCGCGGTAAAACTTTTACTGCAGCTAAACTTACTAGATATCTACGTTGGTTAGGGCATGAGACCAAGCATTTCAATGTTGGGAAGGTAATACATTTTTTACTTTTATTGTTCATTATTTTTATAGACTTATGGAAACAGGGGAAGCTGAATAATTGGTGTATTTTTGTTTACAGTATCGACGACTAAAGCATGGAACTAATCAGGTTTGTCAATTGGTCAGATGTCACCTTTTTCCTCACGTTTCTGTCTATTCTTTCATATATCAGAAATTGCTTTAGAATTTCTACATTCTTGAGCAGTTGAATTTACACCTCTTAAAAACATCTTGGGACTGTACATTCAGGTCTTTTAACAAATTTAGACGTCCTTAATTCCCTTTGATGTGATTAAATTCTCTCCATCTATCTCTTTCTCATGACCATTGGTCATCAAAAACTCAAAATCTCCCTGCATAATGCTCGATATTTGGGGTTAAATGAATAAGATCTCTTCTTCTTGCTCCTTCTACTAAAGGCACGAATGTCAATCACACACATGGTCCACATGTTATTGAAATCTGGTCAGTTAAGGAAAACCACAACCCGTAATGCATGTAATATATGTTTTCATCTCAATAAAATGATATTTCTGTTTTTATTCTTAAAATAAGAACAAAAAAACTGTAATGACCATAAAACAATCACGAAACTGAAGAAACTATCATCTTACTACCGGTACGAGTACCTACAGTGGTATACGCACAAGTGTTGATTCTGTTTTCCATCTCATGACTCTCATATTTCAGATTTTAACCCTTCCTTTGAACAATATGAGATATAACATTTACCGGGAGAGAAGGTAAATGAAGGAAGATAGTATGCGAACTTTTTTCACTACGATCACCATATGTGCTGTCCATCTTCATAATTGTTGGGAAGAGTAACAAACTACATTGCTCCCCTAGAACATGCCCTTTGCTTGCTGCCTCTAGGAGAGTCCCATTGCTCTTTAGGTTTTTCCATAACCTTCTCCTGCTCGGTTGTTTGAATTTTTTTATCAAGATAGCCCAGAATGGATTGATCTATGGCCACCCAACATAGCAGGTCTGATGTTTGAGTCAAAATAACTACTTTGGCTGTTGGCCAACAATGATGAATAGATATATCTTCGGTTAAAAGCAATTAAAGACTAACAATAAATTCATTTTCTGAAATTAATAAAAGGTTTTATAGATTGCTCATGGGCCGCATGGATTGAAAGCTCCAATATTCTAAAGTGCCACAACATGTACGAAATGTTGGAAACTTTTACTGGCCGGTTTACACGATTCAAACATGTAACATAAAATTATTTCCGTGAAATTTACTTACAAGAAAATTTCAACCGCTCCTTTTAAATGTTCGGCATCATAGTACTCCTTCAAAATTTTCATTTAGGACATGATATAAGTGTGATAACTGATAAAACAGTCTGGAATGTGCTTAGGGCAGAGGATTTTAGATGAGCCGTGACAGCTAAATTCAATAATATGCTCAAAGGATTTGAAAGGTTGTATTAACTAGATTTGTCAAACTGTAGTCGCTATTTGATTAAGCATTCTTTATGAACTTAAATTTTCTTGATGGCTGAACCTATTTTTCTAAATATTCCTTTCATCTCCTTACAAAAAATCTTGACGCAGACTGCAGATTTTTTCCGAGGTGACAATCCAGAAGGCTTGGAAGCACGCAATGAGGTAACTGTTTGCCAGGAAGACCATTTTTAAATTATGAGAATATTTTAGTAAGCTGTATAATTTTTATCAGCTGAAATCACACCAAATTAGCATGGAACCAAAGTAATTTCTCCTGTAACTATACTTTTTCCTCAATATCATTTAATAAGGGTGATGGGCACTTGCCATTCTAGGTGTGGAGATATTAATGATCGCTTTGCCTTATCGTTTTCGCTATGCCTCCATTTTGGTATTCAACTAAGATTTTCAATTCAAAAGTCAATTGCTTTTATCAGACATTTCCTTGTACCCTTAGCAAAGACTTAATGGTTCAGACTGTTTTGCACTCCTCTCTCTCTCTCTCATCCTGCACAATATAACATAGAAAAATTGGAAAAAGAAAATTAGAGGATTACTATCATGACAGTACCCCAAAGGCATTGTTTGTGATATTATTCTCTGTTTATAAGATAGGGAAATTATTTCTTTTGGCATCTGTGATATGCTACGTGCTCAAATTTGATTAATGAAAAGTTGTATGCATGCTGTTTGCTTGTGTAGTGTAAGCATAGTGTATTTGTGGGAGACTTGTGTGGTTGTATATGCATGGCTTTTCCTAACTAATTTCACGCCATTCAGTTGCCACCATTGGAAATATGAAATATGGCTAAGTTTGCAAACACAAGATTTGCCTGATCATTATCTGCTCACTGGTGAAATGGCACGAGTCAAAAGTCTCTTGTATGTATGACCTTCCTGCTCTATGCCGCAGCAGCGACCTGCTTAGCTGCCCTATTGCCTAATGTCCTTGAGAGTATAATGTATTGGAAAAGTGTAATCTTTCTTTTAAGCACTTAAAATATAGTAATAAAGGGCCTATATTGAAGAATTCAAGTGTAGAAATACAACAATAACATTGAAGATCCACTGAAATTCGTCTATCACATTCAGATCTTCCCTTATTAAGATTTTTTCCCCTGTTGACAGATTCTTTGAAAATAATTTATGTAAACACTTGTAAATCCCCTCTATTAGTTTTTCTAGCTGTTAGGATCTTTTGTATAGCTGTAAATTAGTCCTACCCAATCTTGAAATCTCTAATCCTATAAATATATAATTTCCATTTTTTAAAATCTTCAGTCCTTTCCAAATGATGTGAATATGACATGGCTGATTTACAAGCTGTTCATAAATGTCTATTGAAGATAACTAGTCATCTTACACGACTTTTTTTTGCTGTACTTGCAAGTTTGTGGTTGCTGATAGCATTGGGCATTGCATTTTTCTCCTAGAGCATACCTGCTGAAAGAAATTTTTAAATTTTGAACTTCTTTTGCAGTTTTTTGTTGTTTCTTATTTTAACTCATGCCCTAAATTGACCTTTTTCCTTGCACATAGTTTTAATAAATCACCTGCAACTAGGTAGCAGCTCTTGCAATGGAAGATATGATATCTTGGATGCAAGAGGGTGGACAGGTAAGTTCTATTTTTTTAATTGTGATATTATGCTAAGTATAGTTTTCCCTATTCTAATATATATTTTATGTGCATTTAGGTAGGAATATTTGATGCCACAAACAGTACAAGGAAAAGGAGAAATATGCTTATGAAAATGGCTGAAGGAAAATGCAAGGTATAATTATTTTGCAGCTAGTTGAATATAATTCCGCAAAGGAACTGTGCAGAGTAGGACTCAATTGGTAACAAATCTTCCAATAAAGTTTTTATAGATGTTATAATAGTTTGACATGCATAACATGGAAGATGATTGTAAAGAAGCCATTTGAGGTCTCTCCCTCTCCCGCTCTTCTTGTTTTGGGTATTGGGGGGCAGCGGTGTTGTGTGGTGGGTTAAGACTTCTGAAACGGAAACTAGAGAAAGATTCCTTCAATGCAGACTATAGGTTATGTGAATTTCTCCTGGGTGTGGACCTCAATGCCTTTTGAGTGCAAGTGCACGCCACTCAACTCTATGAGGGTCTCTCTGTTTATTTTTGACAGCAGTGCACGAGTTATATTTAATCTGTGATGGTGGTTTGCCTTGATATCCTTGCTTGCCATCTAATTATTTATATGGCATAAACAATAGCTGATTCTCTGTGGCCTTTTAGAGTCAGAGCCTGTTAGTATTATTACATGTTCTTTGCTTCAGATTATCTTTTTGGAGACAATATGCAATGATCGGCAAATAATTGAAAGAAATATACGCCTCAAAGTTCAACAGAGCCCTGACTATGCAGAAGAGTATGACTAAACTTGTTTTCCTTGTAATGCTAACCAACTGTAATTTTATGTCGTGATTCATGATATTTTTCAGGCCAGATTTTGAAGCTGGATATCACGACTTCAAACATCGACTTGAGAACTATGAAAAAGTAGTTTCTTGAAACATACTTCTGACAGTACCCCTTTTTTTAGTTTTTTATCTTTTTTTGACAGATGCTATAGGCAATATTGTGTTTTATAGGTAGCATTTTCTCATTTCAGGTTTATGAACCCGTAGAAGAAGGCTCTTATATCAAAATGATTGATATGGTCAGTGGCCATGGTGGACAAATACAAGTAAAAGCTCGTTTCCATCATGTCTAAATCTTATCAAATTAGTTTTGTTCAATATATTTTGTATAAAATTTGAGCCAAGGTGGACAAATACAAGGAAAACTTGATGTAGGATGAATTAGAATTCCAGCCAAGAACTTAAAAGAAAAACAATAGGGGAAGAAATCAGGAAAGAAATGGGGAAGGGGAGTAAAAACGCTGTAGCCGCCAACTTTAATTTCATTCAATCATTAACTGTCCCATTACTATGAAAAAAATCCAATAAATAGTAAAAACCTAACTTACCAGTGATGGGTTTGGGGCCAACCCACTACTACAAGCCCAATAATAATAAAAAACATAATTAATAAAAATAAAAAATAAAATAGATCGTGATGTCCGCATCAACTCTCCCGGGGTGGGAGAAAAACTCAACCCTGTCGAGTGAATAAATCATATGAGGCTGCAATCAATCGCCCAACCATAAATCAAGAGGCTGAACGAGCTTCTTTCGACGTAAAAGCATGTCAGCGGTGGTCTGAATCTGGTGTCCCCACCAATGTCCCCTGAATGTGTGGAAGGAGAACTGGGCAAAGGAAGATCTTGCTGACTCCGATAGAGCTCCATAAGTCTGGGTTAAGCTGTTGTAGTCTCTCTAGTCATTCATGTGCAATTAGACTCAGGCCGATCAACCTAATGAACAAGGAAGCGTTAAACCTCTCCATCTTTAGTCAACAATATATTCATCTAAAATAAATCAATTTTATCTTTGTGCGTTGGGAAATGTGGCATTGGGTTAGAAGTGGCAAGAGATCCAGGGTCAAGGTCCACAGATGGAGGTAGAAAAGAATCACCGGAGGGATTTAAATGGCCTTTATAAGCAACTATATCCTCAGCATTGAAAGTATGGTGGTAGCCAAGATGTGGTGAAAGATCAAGAACATATACATTTGGGCCAACTCGCTTTAAGATTTTAAAAGGATCGACACTACGAGCTTGCAATTTGGAGGCGGATCCATGTAGGCGTCTCTCCGGTCGAATTCGGATCATAACATAATCCTCAATATTAAAATCAACATGTCTTTTATGCAAATCAACTCGAAGTTTAAATGCGTTACTAGTTTCAAGTTGTTTATTGATCTCAATATGCAAATCATGAAAATGTTGTGCAAATGCTTCAGCTGACATAGACTAGGCTTAAAACCATGAACAAATTCAAATGGACTCATACCTAACGTCCGATTCGTGGCACTGTTATATGCAATTTGAGTTGTAGGAAGGATTAAATCCTAATTTCTAAGATTTTCTTGGACCAGGCATCTTAATAAATTACCAAGACTACAGTTAACCACTTCCATTTGACCGTTAATATACGGGTGATAGGTAGTAGAAAATTTCAATTTTGTACCAACCTTGTGCCACAACGTTCTCCAAAAATGACTAGTAAATCTAACATCCCTATTTGATACAATGGTTTTGGGAAGACCATACAATTTAACAATTTCATTAAAGTACAACGTAGCAACGTTGGACGCGTATGAGGTTTTGCTACAAGGGATAAAATGAGCCATTTTCGAGAAACGATCCACTACCACAAAAATAGAATCACGTTTCTTCGGGATACGTGGAAGTCCTAGCACAAAATCCATANGAATACCATACAATTTAACAATTTCATTAAAGTACAACGTAGCAACGTTGGACGCGTATGAGGTTTTGCTACAAGGGATAAAATGAGCCATTTTCGAGAAACGATCCACTACCACAAAAATAGAATCACGTTTCTTCGGGATACGTGGAAGTCCTAGCACAAAATCCATACATCTTGCCAAAGGCAATCAGGATCGGGAAGAGGTGTGTATAAACCAGTGTTTTGCCTTCTGTTTGGCCAACTGAAAGGTGTTACAGGTACTAACTATCTTGGCCACATCTTTCTTCAAACTAGATCAATAGAATTGACGTTCAATCTCTTCTATGGTCTTATCTCGCCCAAAGTGATCGACTAAGCCCCCCGTATGAATTTCCTATACTATGAAGTCCCGCACTGAAGTTCGAGGGATGCACAATTTATTGGCTCGATGTTCATCCAATCTGCTTTTTATTACATTCTTCCACACATGCACTTATATTTCATTATTTCAAGATGAGAAAAAATTAGATTGGGACATCAATGAAAGCCATTTGATCAATGGTCTGTAGATTGTATAACTATTACTTATCTACAACAATGGTCTATAGATTGTATAACTGTTAATAGAACAAGTGATTCTACTTCTATAGATAATTAAGATTATGATCTATTTTTGCTTTGGTAAAAAGTTGAAGCTACTGTTTGAAAAATAATTTTAGAGTTCTGTTCTGAATTTCTTTTTTTCATATCTCTTCTTATTTCCTGAATTTCTTGGATTCCCATTGCTTTTCTCCTTTTTCTTTCAATGGAAGACATCATTGCTGGTTGTTACCTAATTGTGAATATAATTTATGAAACAGGTGAACAACATTAGTGGCTATCTTCCTGGTCGAATAGTATTTTTCTTGGTACGTCCTATTTCATTGTGTTGTAACTCTTACCTGATTGTCTCACAGTATTACATGGATGTATCTATAGATATTCCATGCTATTATTATCAACGTCAAGTGTGAACATGGCACTTTTATCAATGTATATGGTTCTAACCCAGAAAAGTTCATGTAAGAGACCTTGGTCCACCTAGTAATCTTGAAGAGATTTCCTTTGTCCTATTCTAACTGGTGATAGAAGTGCCAGGGATTATGTAAAATTAAAAATGATAAATTACAACTGTTCCCGAACAAGAATCTCGATGACCCCAGGGTACTGTAGACATGTTCTCTTCCCAATGCTGTTGCAATTAGCATATTTGGATCGATAAATTTCTCTAAACCTGTTTCTTCAAGCTTTATGCTGCTTTCCTATCTATATTTTGAACTTGCGACTTATTATTATGTAAAAAGATATGGAGGAAAAGGCTTTGCTCTATAACATTCCTCTTGTATGAACTAAGAAAGTATTAATTTTTCCCTTCATCCGGTTATTTATTCATTTTTTTTTTGCCCATGTTTGACCCCATTCTTTAAAACTCTTTTTTCTCCAAACTCAGTTTTAACCACACATTCTCTCAAATAAATAATTTTACATGTAAATCCAAACATTTTTTAACGACACATTCCCCCCAAAAAATTCACTTTTTACATAATCTATTCTCAAAAAATGGGGCTCAAAGAGGGGCATTTTTTTTTTTCTTTCCCTTCTTTTTACACTGCTTTAAATATTACATAAAGATATGATTTCAGATTGAGGTTCTTTCCATTTTGCAGGTGAATACACATCTGACACCAAGACCAATTCTGCTTACTAGGCATGGAGAGAGCCGTGACAATGTTAGAGGCAGAATTGGTGGTGACAGTGTGTTGAGGTTCTCTATTTTTTTATATCATGTTAAATTTTCTACTCAATTTGCATAGAATATTTGAGTCTCTGATTTAATTTTGATAATTCTCTCGTTGAAAGTGAAGATTTATCTTTGGTAAATTTATTCTCATTCAAACAAAGCAAAAATCCGAGAGCTGTTCTTCAACAATTTTTGCTTGAAGATGCTATACTGCACAAGTTGGGTATAATAACCAGAATACATCTAGAGATCGTCGAAAATAAGCAAAATGCATGGGAAAGGAGACTTGACCCTCCGTGCAAATTCTGGTTCGGTAACAGAATCTCAAGGTTGAGGGAGCCATGTTAATTGGCTTAAGTGGTGATGGAATGTTGATATATCTCTTCAACAACCGTTCATCATACTTTAGCTTTAGATGTCATGGAATTCCACTAGCATGAAACTACAACAAATTCGACTAGCTATTGACAAATAATTTTTTCTTCTATTTCTTTTTGAGTTGACAATTTCTGTGATATGAACTCGTTTCTTTCACTATTACTTAATCTAACGAGCTAATACCCTTTGACAGTGATACTGGAGAGCTTTATGCGAAGAAACTTGCTAATTTTGTTGAAAAGCGTCTGAAAAACGAAAGGGCTGCTTCTGTAAGTATTACCAATTTAAAAACTTTGAGTTCTGAGATAGAATTAGACGAGTGATAAAATCTTCTATATAGTTCTTCTGAATTTTAAGTTCAGAATTTTTCTTTGCCCTGTCTTGTATACAGTGTTGATTGGATAGTCCTGTCATTTGTAGAAAAAAATCTAATGAAGTATTCGCTGAGAAAACATCTTAACCTCATAGATAGCCTTATTCGATTTGGCTACCTGGAAATCACAAATTTACTGTTAACTTGTTAATAATCTCTTAGATCTGATCCATTTGTTGCTAGAATAGTGCATTTTATGGTCATTTTTGGCTTAGATGTGAATCATGTCAATTTCTTAGCTATCTGTAATTTTGGCACTGATGATGTTTGAGTTTGTAGTGTTGCTCTCCTGATTTATCTCTTTTTAAAGGCTTCAAGGATAGAGGGTGTGGGCAAGATTATAAATTAGCGGCCTTATTTCAGTTTCTCTAATGTTAACATTATAATCTGTTCTGCATGATTTTTTCCTTCTTGAAATAAGCTAATTGTTTGTTCTGCTTGAATGCATGTCTGGGTGGATATAAGGTCGTGTCAACTCGGTATAATGGTTTTTGAGTATATGCCTATTGCTTCCTCTCTAGAAAGCAAGGTGATAATTAGCATCACTGTCACTGCTGAAAATATAAGATGGCTCTAAATTTATTCTTCTTTAATAAATATTGCTGGTCATTGAACTAGTGTCTTTAGTTCAAACATCCATTTGAAGAATAAAAATTCATCTCAATTTGTTCTCTGATATTGAATAGTAGCATTTTTTCTGTAAAAAATTATAATTCCTTGAACATCCACTGGAGCTAACATCGCATAAAATTACCAGATTAAGCTCATCGTTTTTGACGTCATGTTTCTCCTGTGGCTTAGATATGGACCAGCACGTTGCAGAGATCAATTATAACTGCTAGCCCAATAGTTGGATTCCCCAAGGTTGTGTTCCTGCCATTGTTTTAGTTGACCATTAAATCTCTTCATAATTGTATCTTCACTTGTAGATACAATGGCGTGCACTGGATGAGATTAATGCTGGTGTATGTGATGGGATGACTTATGAAGAAATAAAGAAAAATATGCCCGAGGAATATGAGTATGCTTCAGTTCTTTGAACTTATATGTTATGAACTGTGTGCGTTAATATATATGGTAGGTGTATAAGTCTAGAATTATGTCCTTGTTAGATGGGATTATTTCCTTTTGAGAAATATTCTTTACATGTATGTATATATGTAACCCGTTGATAAAGGAATAATGATTGAGGTTTTCCCAAAGTCAATTAACATGGTATCAGAGCCTAATTCTCTAAATTAGGGTTCGTGAAAATTTGTGGGATTGTTCTCGGTGGTGGCAAATTTGTGGTCGGTAATTTCTGTGTGGAACCGACACTTACCAGGGTCAATTCTTGGCTTGAAGATCAGGAGAATCTTCTGTGGCGGCGGAAATTGGCCTGCACCGGTGTCGCGAGTCTGGGTTGTCGCGATTTGGGTCTCCTCTGGTTCGCGACTTGGGTTTCTCTGGTTCGGTCTGTGTTTCGCCTGGTTCGGAAGCTTGGCTTGCTCCGGTGTGTCTGGCGACCAGTGACGGGAGTCGTGAAAGGAGTCGGGCTTCACCGCTTTCGGCCTCTCCTTCCGGTGGGTGAGTTTCAGAGTTTGTGTGTTTGGGCTGAAGACTTTGGACTGAAGGCTGGGTTACTCCTCTTTAAGGCTGGGCTACTCGTTCTTTTCTTTGGCGACAGTGTTTGGGCTTCGACAAGTGGGCTGTTCCTTTGGGCCTCCAGGAGGGTGAGTATTTTTTTTTATTTGGGTTGATTAAAATCTGTTTGGGCTACTCTATTGGGCCTATAATATTGTTGGATTATTATTTTTGGGTCGATTTGGAGGTCATTTGAACTACTTTATTTTGTGTCCCTGTTGGTTGTCTGTTACTCATGGCTGAAAGTGAAAAGAAAATGGTGAATGAAATTACAATAACCCCATCCTCAAAAATCACAGAAAGGAAGTTAACGGGTAGTAGAAATTATGCCCAATGGAAAAGAGTTGTTCGGCGGTATGTGTCAAGTTAGTCAAAGGTTTGGGTCGGTACTCTTTGTGATAAACCAACACGTACCTGGGTCACTTAGTGGCCAGGTGAAGATCAGAAGAGGCTTATGTGGTGGTGGAAACCACTTTGCAACGAGCGTCCAGGGCTGCCGTGTGATCCTAGCTTGGGTTCTTTCTGGTTCGAGCAGTTTGGTCTGTTTCGGTGTGGTCGCCGGCACCTGGCAGTGCCCATGTGGGAGGCTATTTGGCTCCATCGTGTTGGTTTTCTCCTCCGGTGGGTGATTCACTCGGAGCAACTGATTGAGTTTGGCTGTCGATCTGGGAGTTTGTCAATTTGGGCCTTATTCCAGTAGGTCAATTAGTTTGGGCTTTCATCCATTTAGGCCTTAATTCTAGTGGATTAGTTTTTTTAATTATTATTTTTTGGTTGACCTATTTTGTTTAGGCTTGGACTTCAATTATTATTGGGTTGCCTTGGTGTTTATTTGGGCGGCTTTCTTTTTTGTTTTCTCTGATTCTTGGTTACTCATGGATGAAAGTGACAAGAAAATGGTGAATGAAATCACCGTAACCCCATCCTCAAAAATCACGGATAGAAAGTTAACAGGTAGTAGGAATTATGCTCAATGGAAGCGAATTGTTCGCAAATGTGTCGAGTTTGGATTTGGGCGATCACTTGACCGATGACCAACCTCCACATTCTGATACTAATCCTGGAATTCGAAAGAAATGGCTAATGGAAAATGATGCTCTTTAATCAAATTCAAAATACCCTTGACAGTTGACGATGTCATTAATCATTGTGATACTGTAAAAGAGTTGCGGGATTATCTAGAATTTTTATAAGTAAACATGATATATCGCATGTTCATGAACTGATGTTAAAGGTTTATCGAGTCGAGCAAAAGGGGCGAAATTTGTTTCAATATTATACTGAGGTAAAACAGGCATTTGAAGAAAAGCGGTCCATTTTCCTATTACTAGTAATGTAAAGACAATGCTTGAACAAGAAGAACAAATTGTGGTCTAGTGTTTTCTTGCAAGTTTGGGTCCTGAATATAAGGTGGCTCGTACACAGTTACTTACTAGTGAAGTACTACCTTCGTTGAGTGATATATATGCTCGTCTCCTTCGGGTATGCAAGGAGCAGGGTGTAGTACCAAATGAGACGGTAGCTCTTGTTGGCTCAAAGTCAAAGATCCATGGCAATTACAGTATTAGAGGAGGGGAAAGTAGTCGGGATAGAATCTCTAGTGGTAGTTCTCGTGGTTTTTATTATTGTGGCGAGCAATGACATGTAAAACGGAACTGTTGGAAATTAAATGGCAAACCAGCAAAGTTCACCCGTCAGACTCCTACGGGGAAATTTGTCAATATTGCTACTCAAGACGGTCTTCTACCTACACCTACTACGCTTCCATCTCAACATCAAATTACGATTCCAGCAGATGAATATGCTCGCCTTACACAATTTTATGCTTCTCAACAACCTACTCATCAACAGTCTGTTACACCTACTTCCACTTTAGCCAACACATGTAATTCTGCAGCATGTCTTTCTACCTCGTCTCGTAATTGGGTTATTGATTCTAGTGCTACGGATCATATGACTGGAAATACATGTATATTTCCTCATTTCAGTCTTCTTCTAATTTCCCATGTCACCTTAGCTAATGGTTCTACAACTCCTATAGTTGGATGCGGGACAACACATCCAACAAACTCTCTACCATTATCTTCTGTCTTATGGTTCTACAACTCCTGTAGTTGGATGCGGGGCAGATGCAGTCTCTATTGCATGTTACTTAATCAATCGCATGCCTTCTTCTACCTTAGATGGTAAAATCCCTTATTCCATTCTATTTCCCTCTCAGACTTTATTCTCTCTTGCTCCTAGAGTATTTGGGTGTACTTGCTTTGTCCAGGATATGAGACCTCAGGTCTCCAAGCTTGACCCTAGATCCTAAATGTATCTTTTTGGGTTATTCTCGACTTCAGAAAGGTTATCGAGGTTTCTCTCCTTCCTTAGGATGATATAGTGTCTGCTGATGTCACCTTCTTCGAGTCCACACCCTTTTCCAGTACTTCTGTGTCTTCTAATTCTTCTTTTGAGTCAGAGGATGATTTTCTCGTTTACACTGTGACTACACTTGTGTTATCCCTATCTTATTGTCCTATTCAAAATGTTTACACTCGTCGTGTGCAGCAATCTCCGACGGCACCTACTACAAGCCATAACTAATCTCCTCTACCTGCTGCTCTGCCTCAGGATTTATCACCCCCTCCTGATCCTAGTCTTGATCTTCCCATTGCCATTCGAAAAGGTAAACGGTTTTGTACTTATCCAGTCTCTTCTTTTGTTTCTTACCATGCATTGTCACAATCTTCTAGGTCCTTAATTGCTTCTTAGAGCGTGTGTCCATACCAGAATCTGTTCTTGAGGCTTTGTCCCATAGTGGCTTGCAGGCGGCCATGCAAGAAGAAATGATGGCTCTAGAGCATAATCATACTTGGGATTTGGTTCCTTTACCCCTCAATAAAAAGGAAATCGGATATAAATGGTTGTGTACTGTCAAGATGAACCCTGATGGATCTATTGCTCGATTGAAGGCTCGTTTGCTAAATGGTATGCTCGAACTTGTGGTGTGGATTACTTTGAGATTCTCTAGTTGCTAAGATAACTTCCGTTCGGTTATTCATCTCTCTCGCTGCAACCTGTCATTGGCCGCTTTATCAATTAGATGTTAAAAATGCCTTCCTCCATGGTGATTTGCAAGAAGTTTACATGGAGCAACCACTAGGGTTTGTTGCTCAGGGAGAGTCAATGAGGGTATGTAAACTACAAAAGTCGTTGTATGGTCTAAGACAATCACCACGTGCCTCGTTTGGGAGTTTTAGTGAGGTTGTGATTGAATTTGGCTTGCAAAGAAGTGCATATGATCACTCGGTATTCTTTAAACAGTCTACAGTTGGGTACATTTTGTTAGTGGTATATGTTGTTGATATTGTGATTACTGGTAGAGATAGCAGTGACATATGTATGCTAAAGGCTTTCCTAGGCACAAGGTTTCAGACAAAGGAGTTAGGTCCTCTAAAATATTTCATAGGGATAGAGGTCTCTCGAAGTGGTAAAGGAATATTTTTGTCTCAAAGGAAATATGTTCTAGACCTACTACATGAGAGGTTTAACTGGAGCAAAACCTGGTGATGCCCCAATGATACCAAATGTGAAACTTGAGGCTGAAGATGGAGACGTGTTTGTTGATGTGGATAAATACAAGAGAGTGGTGGGAAAATTGAACTATCTCACAATTACGTCCAGACATTGCCTTTCCAGTGAGTGTTGTTAGTCAATTTATGTCATCTCCTAGAACTTCACATTGGGATGCTGTAACTCATATATTAAAATATTTCAAAAGAGCTCCAGGGCGTGGGATTCTTTATAGAGACCGTGATCATTGTAGAGTTGAGGGTTTCTCATATGCTGACTTGGCAGGTTCTCCTGTAGATATGTGTTCTACTATAGGGTATTGTGTTTTCGTTGGAGGTAATTTAATCTTTTGGAAGAGTAAGAAACAAAGTGTTGTAGCTCGATCAAGTGTAGGATCTGAATATCGAGCTATGGCACATGTAACTTGTGAACTTATGTGGCTACATCACTTACTTGGGGAGATTGGCATCGATAAGTCCCACTCCATGAACTTGTGGTGTGATAATTGTTAAACAATTCAAAGAAAAAAAAAGAGAAAAAGAGAGGTTAGGGTTTTATTGATTCTGCATAATGAAAAGTGAATACAAAACATAAATATAAAGAGACTATTTATAGT
>CAIGRO010291572.1:0-12504 GCA_903798355.1 Fraxinus baroniana
ATCACACGATGTCGCCACGTGGATGGGATCCGACGACTGTCATGTAAATTAGTTCAATATAAATAGCTCCCTTCCAGGAACGAAAAAGAGAGAGGACACCAAGACAAAATACCTCACGAGAAAGGAGAAAAGGAAAAACCATACCCATATCTTTCCTTCCACTTATTCTAAGAAGGAAAGAAGATTTGTTCTTAGAAATTTCAGTTAGGTGATCATTGATAGTGTGATCGTCTCGAAACCATTTCGCCGGAATCCAAACAGTTTTGTCTCTTGTCGAAAAGTGCCTCCCGCGTTCATCTAAAAACCAACTACCGCCAATAGAAACGCGCCGGATCCGTACTTGACGTGGCAAGAGTGGGCCTGGTATCTGTTGAAGTCATTTTTTGGGGTCAACAAAAACAATAAAATAATCTAAAGAAAAATTAGTTAAAATAAAAGATAAACAAAAATAATAAATATTTTTTAAGAGTAGTAAAATTAAGTGTTAAATATAAAGAGTTTGTTTGAGCACTTCCTCTAAATTTATAGATACTCTCCAAATGATAGAATATGCTCTTTAAAAGTAGAGAGTTCATTGGAGATGCTCTAAATAGCATTAAAAGTCCCCAACCTCTAGTGTCATTTACACTTCCGTCGCCAACTTTTTTTTTCTAGACGACCGTGTTTCTAACTGTCAAAAAATTAGCGGCCTTCATCCAAATGTATGATTTTTATCCATTTCTCCATTAGTCAACCCCTTTGACTTGCAAATAAAATATTAAAAAAGACAGAATGATCACTCCATTATTTTTAATTAAAATGTTTAATGAAATGATATTAAAAACTAAAAAAATCAAAATATATAAATAAATTAAACAAAAACCTTATTTGTCTTTTCCATCACACCCATACTACACATACGGTATACCCCATCCCACCAATAGTGAGGATCTATCACCCGTGGCGTGATCGCTCGTGTTGGATTCGTCGGAATTTATAGGTTAAAATTGTCGGATGCAATCTCGTCATGATTGCAATCGACTGGGAGTTTGAAGGAAAGGAATGATGGTGAATTTGTTGGACTTGGGCTACATTTTTTTTTTTAGCTTGTGGGTTTTTTGTTTCGACTTTTTTTTTATTAAATTAGGCCCATTATTAAGGCCTTTAGGCTCCCGATGTGAATTCCAATTAAGCAACTACTTTGTATCCATACAAATTTCGCAACAAAAAAAAGAGGGGGAAGAGTTCACAAATAGACATTAAGTTTCACAATTGCAAAAATTAAGTATTAAGTTTAAAAAATGCAAAACTCAGATATTTAATTAATTAATTAAAAATAATTATTATTAAAATATAATAAATTCACAATTATACAATTAATGGTCACATTACATAATTATATGTCACAACTTATTTATTAGCACATATTATTAAATTAATTTATCACAGATTATTTTGAGGTTGCAAATCAAAATTTTTTATACGTCATGGTTTATTTCATTGGTCACAAATCAAAAAAAATTATAGGTCACAGTTTATCTATCGATCACATATTTTCAAATTTGTTAGTCACAAATTATTTTTTAGTCACAAATTATCGAATTTTAAAGTCACGATTTAATGGTTAGTCACAATACACCAAATAGTTGGTCACATACACCAAATACTCCATCATCCCGATCCACCAGCAATCCTTGGTCACAAATTAATCAAATAATTGGTCACAAAAGTTATCCCACCACCGCACCCACCAACAACATAACACCACCACTACCGCCGCCGCCAACACAACACCACATAAACGCACCACCACCACCACCACCACCACCACCGTCGAAAACGACGCTACGACTATCACACACATCGTAGCTGCCACCCCCCACAAACACTTGTTCCAACACTACACACCACCTCCACATCCACGTGCAACTCTAATCAATCACGCTTGCTAAAATTAGGGATTTCTTCCAACACTACCACACCCACAGAAACAACCCAACCACCATGCGGAAAATTCCCAAACCACCGCACCACCACCACCGACACTAAAAAAAAAAAATGATGATGGCGCGAGCGTCACTGCTTACTATGGGAGAGGTGTTGTGCACCACGCATGGTGGTCGGTGCTGCGCCTATCGTCGGTGCACACGAGCACCGTGAAGAGACGTTCCATTCAACACAAAACACAAATGCTACAACCATCACCTCCACACCTTTGCGTCGTAGCTATTTCGTGGTGCAGCGCCCCATTCATCGTTGCAGCTTGTGCACAGCGGCATCGTTCGACGACGCTCAGCAGCCCTCGATAGCGGCCATGTGTGAAGGAGATGAAGTGGCACAGTGAAGCATCGGTAGTGTCGAAGAGAGAAGGAAGAGAAAAGAAGAAAGAGAAGGCACATCGGAAAATAGAAAGCCATTCTTAGCAGAGTCTAACGCTAGTGGCATCGGCCGGCGCATCTCCTTCGTCGTCGGTTGTCGAAGTTTGAATGGATCGTCGGTTGTCGAAGAGGGAGAAGGGGAAGAAATGAAGTGGAAGAAGAGAGAGAGAAATGAAGTGGGAGAAGGGAGAGAAATGAAATAAAATTAGGGTTTGGGTGGGTATAATATTTAATTATTAATGCAATACTTGAATTTTGATTAAAAAATCTTCGCACCTGAGTTTTGTACTTTGAAGTTTAAACACCTGAATTTGTGTAATTTTCTCAAAAAAAAAACCCTACCTACAGTCGACACTAAGCCTCCGTTCTCCACCACTGCCTGTTGCGANGAAGGGAGAGAAATGAAATAAAATTAGGGTTTGGGTGGGTATAATATTTAATTATTAATGCAATACTTGAATTTTGATTAAAAAATCTTCGCACCTGAGTTTTGTACTTTGAAGTTTAAACACCTGAATTTGTGTAATTTTCTCAAAAAAAAAACCCTACCTACAGTCGACACTAAGCCTCCGTTCTCCACCACTGCCTGTTGCGACTACCGTTGTGTGAGCTTCTCTTTTTTTTTTTTCAAGTTCATTTTTTATGCTATTTTCATTGGGAATGATTTATGAATCTATGATTTATGTTTTATGACTATAAGCCTGCAGCTGAGGTTTTTGATTTATGAATTTTTTATTCTTCGGTTGGGCTGGTTATGTGTGTGTTGTATGGTGGCAGGGATACAATTCAAATATGTTTGGGGTTTACTTTCTCTAGTTGTGTTATGATTTGAGGTAAGGCAATACCTTGTGTATTGGCTGACAGGCACTGAGGTTATACATTTTGAATGGATGAATTCTTATCATTGGTTCGATTTGCCAATGCAAAATTATGTTCTTTTGTTTTAGGTTCTTTAGGCTGCATATTGCGCAAACGGTAGTTATGGAACAAATTATACTCATCGAACCTACATCAGTGCCCTAAAGTGCTGCTTATGGAACTTCTCAAACTTTTTCAGCCCAAGTTACTTAAAACAATCTGAATCTTAGCTTGGAAATGGATAGTTCCTTTTGCTGGATATCATTATATACTCAGATCTCTAGCTTCATAGTTGTGAATATGTGATATATGTTGACTATGATAAATTGGTGTTGGAATTGGAAATTGATTATTAAAGTTTAATTTATGTTTAATATTAAAAATTCGTCAATCTATCGTCCATAAATTATCACTTTCCCTTCGACTTTGGGCATGACACAGGAAGAGAAGAGAAGAAGAAGAGGGAAGAAAGAAGAAGAGCCAGTGTGCCTACTGGAGCTGGACCAAGAAGAGAAGAAGAAGAGGGAAGAAAGAAGCGCCAGTGTGCCTGCTGGAGCTGGACCAAGAAGAGAAGAAGAAGAGGAAAGAAAGAAGAAGAGAAAGTGTGCCTGCAAGAATTATCACATTGGGCATGACACAGGAAGAGAAGAGAAGAGAAGAAGAAGGGGGAAGAAAGAAGAAGAGAAAGTGTGCCTGCAAGAATTATCACTTTCCCTTCCAAATGCTCCACAAGATGCAAAAATATCACTTTCCCTTTTGGCGGCCATGTATCCGTTGGATGATTAAAGCTCTGTCAGTATATGACAGACGGTTTTGCGATATCAAAAAAATCTCCGCAACTGATACATAAAATTGTGCCCACACTGGACAAATTCTCTGGCTCCGCCCCTGCTTATAAGTACAGTTAAAATTGAAAAAATTATGTTGAGAATTGACACACTCTTAATTTCATATGATTTGGTCATGGTCAAGCTGAGAACCTTGCAGAGGTTAATTAAAGGCAAATGAATCAGAAAAAAAATAAAAATAAAAATTATGAAGAAGACAGTGTAGTTTTTGTACAATTATATTCAACTTCTTCACTTTATCTCACCCAAAACCAAACGCCCCCTGTCTATGTCTATGATCTAACACAAAAACAGATATTTTTGGATGAGATTTGAGTATTCATAAAAACATAAATCAACATTTCACTTATTGATTTGCCATCATTTCACTTTGATTGTATAATTCATTATATGTCAACATCATCAGCATATGCACTAGTTTGTGTTTGGCACTGAAACTTTCTGAATTAAAATTAGAGTAACGCCCATTGTACATGGCATTACTTTCAAGGCCCCTCACAAAGGGACGAGCCCCACAAGTAATTTAAAAAAAAAAAAAAAAATAGGGCGAGGCCACCCTTAGGCCTTAGTGAGGGAGCATGTAAGGCCCATGTGAAGATGGCATTATTCTTAATACTATTTAATTAAATATTAATGAAAGACCTATATTACTGGATCTATTATTGCGATCGTTGATTATCGACTATCAATAATCAACTATTAACGACTGTCCAACTCACTTATATTACTGGATCTATCACTATCCACCAACACCACAACTGTGGTGGCAATGGTGACTGTAATGGGTAAGATGAGACGAGATGAGATGGAGAAAATGAATAATATTTTTACTTCATTGAATTCTTATCGTTTTTGTCTAAATTTTTAGTTTTTTTTTTTTCTCTTTCTTTAAATATTTTAATTTTAAAATAATAAAAAGAACATTTTATCTTTATAATTTTTGAATTTGCACGTGAACGTGGTTGATAAGGAGTCAATTCAACCATTTGAATTTCTATCATAAGGCACACCCTTCAACAATTTAGAACGTGATGTACCCATGAATGGGGGTACTTGTCCTCGATTAATTAAAATTATATTTAACATTGACTAAGACTCAAAGAGAAATACATCACATTACTTAAAATTATAGGTGAAGAGTATTCAATCGATCGTTTCCGGTGTAGTAAATACTATGTACAATAGACTGAATTTTCACCCACCAAACCCCATGATCATTGGATAATCCAAAAATAAAGAAAAAAAAGAGGGACCATGCAAGCATTTAATTAAAAATTACTCACCGGCAAACTTAAAATATAATAAAACGGCACGGCAGTCTAGAAACTGGCCTTCTTTAACGACGTTACAGTAACTTTGGCTCCTAACGGCGACGCGCCGACTTCAATATCAATGGAGTCGTAACGGAGGAACAGCTCCACCAGCATCAGCCTCGAAATCAGTACCACGAAATCTTTTCCGGCACACTGCTTGTTGTTAACGGTAGGACTTTCAGTTTCTGGTCCGTTGGACCAGAGAACGTGTTTCAACAGTTTTTCACCTTCATCGCCGATGAACCTTTCCGGCACAAACTCGTCGGCCCGATCGAAAATCATAGGATCCTTGGTCGCAAATGGTTGGAAGCCGAAGAGCATTTCTCCCTCCTTAATTTGAAAAGCTGCGTCGTGGGATTCAATCACGAAGTCGCGTTTGGCTCTCGCGAACTGGAGAGGCACCGGCGGCTCAATTCGCAGGGATTCGTATACTACCGACTTCATCAACGGCATGCGTTCCATGGCAGCCATGGTGACTTTGCCACCGGTTGATTGAATGGCCGACCGGATTTCTTGTGCCAACTCTGTATGGAGCTTGGCCCCAGCTCGACCAACCCATTTAAGCATGTTGGGAAAGAAAATTTTCATCCCCCCAAAGGAGTTGAAGCAAGTGGCGAAGATTAGATTGTGACAAGCCTCTTCTCGTGATAGACCAAGTTTTTCAGCTTCATCAAGAACAGGAGTTGAATTCTGGTAAAAGAAATCATACAATCTTTTGTACTCTTTCTTTATCAAGAACGGCGGGAGAGAAATTGAGTGAAAAATGCCATCTTCAAGAAGTCTTGGTAGACCAAGAATCAGAATTGGATGCAGTTGAAACAGCACCCACTTGCTAACAATCTTGGGTCCATCGGAACCAAGCTTGGTGTCAACTGGGTTAGCGCCGTATAAAGATCGAGCCAAGAATGTAAATGCGGCTTGATCATTGGCCTCCCCAAAACTTGCTTTCCCTTTAGTGGCTAATTCTTTTTCTAAATCATCAAACAGCTCTGTGTAGCTGCTGTGAAACTCCGGGATTACCTGATCGCGCCTGAGAGACAGTAGAAAGAACATGATCTTCTTCAGCTTGGCGTGGTTCGGTTCCGACGGATCCAAATAGGAGAGGATTCTATAACCACCAGTGAGTTCAGTGGAAGGCATGTATGTACCGGTGAAAACATCCTTCTTTTCGACTTTATCAGTGTCAAAAAGGACCGGAAAACTCTTGCCGTCAAGCAAAACTGTGACTTTCGAGTTGAAGGAAATTAAAGGACCGGGTGGCATATTGGTCTTAAAGACTGTAGACTGGTATTTTTGAATTCGGGACTTGAAATACTCGTCCCTGCCTTGGTTGTAAAAGTAGTCTTGTCTGTCTTTCCATGGTCCGATCAAGGGAAGCCCGTATTCCTCCGGAATTTTTCGGATCGGAAGCTTGCTCGGTTTTGGTGGCACAACCGTCGATGCCGGGTGAGGCTGTGATGGCGTAGAAAAGTTTGGCTTTTTGGAGACAGAGGCTGTGATTGGTCGGAAAAGGGGTGCTGGTTTTAATTGTTTTGAAGCAGGTAGCTTTTGTGACCTCTGCAAAGAAAATTGTAATTGCGAAGAAGAGAAAGCTAAAGTAGATGAAGCCATTATTATCAAATGCAGGAGGAGGAGAGGGAAGAATTAACAATGGATGACGAAATTAAGAGAGGTAGATTGGAGTTGCTCCTTGTGAGGTGTATATATATATATATATGAAACATGTAAATATGAATATTCGTCTTTCGCCAACTCATGTATAATTTTTTTAGTGAGTAATGTTATTTATAGTGAAAATCATCGATAGTTGCATGATATATATATATATGTAACAATTTGTTATTTGAAATATGAAGAAATAAAAAATGATCACATTAATACATTAAATAATAAACTGGCATATGTACGCCACATGAGAAGACTATAGTTAATTTTCATCATTAATAGCATTATTCATTTTTTTTATGTTGTGTCTTTATCAAAATAATAATTAATTCAAAGATATAAACTTATATTCGTTTAAATTTTTCCCTTGTTTGATCTCAATTTTTTAAAACTCATTTTTTAATCATATATTTGGCTCCTTATTGGTACACATTAAAAATTTTATTTTCATTCTTCTACTCATTTTCAATCACATATTCATCATCAATCTATTATTTCAAAATATATTATTCCAAAATAATGTGACTCAAACATACCCTTCAATGAGATTTGTAATTTTTTTTCAATGTTTCAATTACACGTTCCATCAATATTTATTGAAATTTATTAAAAAACTGATTTTTCGGACATGACCTTAAGGTAGATATCAACGCTCAAGAATAATGAATGTTGGGAGTGCGAAAGGTGAGTGGGGGTCCCACGGCCGGAAGTGGGGGCTTGTGATTGGATAGATTATTATATGCTTGTACTACTCGATTATTGGAAATACAAGTTTTCAAAGGCGTGCATGAAATAAGATAAGCCACTATGGATCCCATTTATATCTCCAACGCTGGTTTGATTCTTGTACTGTTGTACATGTTCTGCTTTTCAATGGCACGTTCAATTTTCAAAGTTGGAAAGTTTTGTGTCTTCATGCTAATTTAAATGGTCAAACTCAAACTGGCGACGTTATAATTGTTTAAATGAGTCGCCTATTATTAATGCTTCAATAGGGAATTCAACAGGAAAATTCACAGAAAGACATGCTATGAGTACATAAAATTCAACAGAAAAATTCACAGGAATACAGCTCGAAAGACATGCTATGAGTTCATGAAAATCAACAGGAAAATTCGCTAGCTGTCTTCCTGTGATTGGCAGCTACCAAAAACAGTTTTGGACAGCTCCCAATCACAATTGTCTTCGTGTGCATTTTCCTATTTATTTTTCATGTACTTGCGGACTTTTTAGAAAAATAATCAACTATATATACAAATAAATTGTATTCTCAAGATTTCACTTTTTATATCATATTTCGCTAAAGCAACACGAGTCTCCTCGATTTCAGATGGTAAACATTTAATTAGAGTGAAAAAAAAGGGACAAAAGAAAATATTCGAGAAGAAGAAGAAAATGTGAATGCAAAGAAAAAGTGAATGTTAAGAAAAAGAAATGTGAAAGTGAAGTCCAAGTTTGCGACAAAGTAAAAATGTTGAATAGTTGAATATGGAGAATTAAAGTTTACGTATTTGTTTGTACAAAATGCATAGATTAATGACCTCCCATTTCAATCTTCCCTTGGTTCTTTCAACAACTAATGTTGAACTTATTAGTTTTCAATTTCAATTAGGAAGAATTGCAGCTACGATTTTAAACCTTTTATTTTGTTGAACATTTTATCCAAATATTTCAATTGTGCAACTCATAGTTTCAAAGCTCTCATTTTATTGCAAAAGAAAGATAAATGGATGGATTTTATCCAGTCCTCCATTAGTTGTCCAAAAGTCGATGAATTGACCAATTTTTTAACTTTTGATTGAGTTATTTATTATCCAATTGCTTAAAATTGGATGGAATTAATGCAGATGGGGATGTCAAATTTCAAAGGAAAATGAAGGTAATGGGCTTGTTTCGACACCAAATTGAAGAGCCCCCGTACTCAAATGGGAGCGCTGTCTCCCGTTCAACAGCAACCAACTTGGAATTTCGATCTGGTGGTGGTGGTGGTGGTGGTGGTGGTGGTGGTGCCGTGCGGGTGGGTGGGTGGGTGGATTTTCTGGTTTTTGGTCTTGGGTGGGATGGGTCTCTACACTCAACATTTTCCTTGATGGAATCCATTTACTTGTCATTTTACTGCAACGAAATGATATATTTGAGAATATGGATGACACAATAAAAGATTTGAGTAAAATCTACAAGAAAATGAAATATTTGGAATCGTGACTGCCATTATTTCCCTATTTAATCTTATTTTTTTTAAAAAAAAAATATTTTTCTTCAAATTTATTTTCAATAACATATTTATGGACTTACGAATATTTTTCAAGTTCTGTGAAACAATGCACTTTAACTCGTAATGTTGACTCATACGAACCAATCAAATCGTCGAAGTATGATTTTTAGCTAGATGTTATTACTTATAAGTTGTAGTTGAAGTAGAACACAACGAGCCGTTGGTACGTTTGTCTCCCATTATTGGAAGAGAAATTGTGTAATGAATAGTAATTTTTTAAAAATGTGTGGTTGGAATTTATAGTAATTTTATTGATTTGTGTGTAGAATATTTTATTGAATAAATATGTGATGGAGAATTTTACTGTATCAAACAATATTTTGTATTAATAGTAGGCAAACAGGGGCTTAGAATAATGGTCAGACATGTCAACGTTCTTATTGCCTACTTTTTGATTTCCGAATTTCCGACCAATCAGCTAAAGTTTTGGCCCCCACCGGCCCACCCTGTACACTACCGGCCAAAAGTACAAGTCTTGGATGAACGCGATCGCTTTAAATTAATTGTTATTATTAACCCTAGTTGATTCCACTTAAAATAAAAAAGTATATTAACATTTAATTTTAATCACACATTTTATGAAATTTACAAATTTTAACAACATATTTTTTCAATTTTAATCGAAATCTACTTTCTTTAACCTAAAAAGGGGCTAATTTTGTTACTCAAAACACACAAAATCGGAAATCCTAGTGCATTCTTGAACGATGTAAATTATCTATCGAAATATATTTATTGTTTCGATATAGCTTAAAAACTTGTTAAAAAGTTGAAATTAAGCTCTTGTTTGACACTCATTATATTTCTCATTTTTTCTCTCTTTCTTCATTTTAACTACACATTCTATCAATAAAATAATATTACACATAAATCAAAAAAAATTCCTTACTTTTTAACCACACATTCTTCCATCAATCACTATTCCAAAATTTATTCTTACCCCAAAATAGGTGTCAAACACAGGCTAAAGTCAACGGTTTAAAATTTAAATAACATATTTTATTGAATCCACAAATTTTATCACTTTTTTATCAAAATTGCTAATATATATCAATTTTTGTTCAATTAAACTCTTCTTGTTTCGAGTAATTGAGAAGTAATTGAGAATTCGAAGAGCTTACTCGAACTGTCAAAAAGTATAGATTATATCGATTCCCATGACACGTGTCAAGCCTATTTTAATTTTAACTATCCAAATTTATATGTATTCTATCCTTGCTTAAGTACTATATTTGTTATATCTCTAGTTAATTATATTGGAGCATTATCTTCCATTAGATGATGGATGTCCCATTCTTTAAATTGGACGGAAATGTGGATAAAAAAGAGAGAGGAAAAGGAAATTTAAAAGTGGAAGAGAAAGTGACAATTATGTTTGCTTTTCGTTAATTAAGAGAGAGATGAAAAAAATAATAAATAATAATTTAATCTAGCTCTCGTGGTACTAAAATATCAGTTCAAAATGGAAGAGTATTTATAATTTAATCCAGTATATAAAGAATGAGACGTGTCGACTTGCACTCGCCCACTTCAAGAAAGTTGGGCTTAACTGGACTCGACTCTTTTTTTTTTCTTTTTTAAAAAAAAAAAATTGAAATTTACACTTTTTAGTTAAAAAGCTAGTCGGGCTCGACTCATTCCACTCAACACCCCTACTTGCGTCGCTACAATCACGAAAACTATCTACACATTAATTTATCATATCAAATCATTTAAGCTTTTAAATTTCAAAATAAACTAGCTCGATATTAAATTAGACTGAGCAAATGTGTTTAAATTTCGTCGCCGCTTTTATTTAAAGTATTTATGAACGCACGGACTAGATCAAAGTCTTCTATCTTCTTTTTCTCATTCAACACGTGAAGTTGACACGCTGCGATGCCGTGCAATTATGACAAATCTAGTGCGCTAAACTCGCCCAACATAATTTTTTTTTTTCTCCACGTTTTTCAAATATATTTAATAAGAGAGTAAGTTGTAAGGGAGCTTTTATCATTAAAAATTAGACCACTGGTCCCGGGGACAAATAATAATAGGAAATGGAAGATCATAGAAAATCTTGTTGGGGGTTGTCTACCTCTGTAGTGGGTGGATCGTGACCTAGGTCAAGAATAAAATCGAATATTTTGGCCTTCTTCCAAATTTTTTTGATGGGCATTCAAGTCATTTACACTTTGTAAATAATTTGAGATTCACAACTTTTATTAATTTTTTAATTATATATTTCATTAATTTTTATCAAAATTTACTAAAATTATAATTTTTAGCTAAATAAAATAGGGGTCAAATTCTTATGTTCAACGTTCTATCAATTTTTTTTTATTTTTTTTAACGTAATTTGGAACATGTGAAAAAAAATTATTTTACTTTTTAATTTATTATATTTAAAAGCACGATGGACAAATTAGTTGTTTTACTCTCTCCAATAGAACTTTTGGACGGAAACCAAATAGAGCATGAATTTCTATTTTCAACCTTCAATTAATTAGTACAATTCATCGTTGTTTTTAACGTGCTTTTGGGATGAAGAAAAGATTTTTTGTTGTACTTTGAATTTATTACTTTAAAAAATGTGATGGATAAATTAATTATTTTACGTTGTCCCAACAAAAAATTTAGACTGTAATTGTTATAAGAAACGAGATGTATCAATTAATAGAAAGTTGACAATAAGAACTTGTCAAAAAAGTAATGGACATAATTGTTACAACGTGCAAAAATATAAAATCTTTAAGTGCTATTAAAATGTGATACAATAAATAAAAATTGTGATTTGAATATAATTACTCTTTGATGATTGATCCCGACTTTATTTAACATTTGATTTGGTACTATTGTAGATTTTAAGATAATTAATTTTAATTGAGCTGAAATAATAATAAGTTGGTTGAAGAATAAGTTTAAATATTTTATAAATTTTTGTTTTGGAATTGATGTATACTTCAACATCAAAGAGATGAAATATTCGCAACTTTTAGCTAATATAATTATTTCACACCACGTGTATGTCAGACAGACGTTCATAATTATATTAACTAACTTTTGGGTAATTATATTCACACCATATATTTTTTTTTTTATAAATACACCACATTTTAATTATTATTAATATTTACTTATTGTTACACTTAAGTCCTATATACTTTCTTATCACATTCTTTATGGCAAGCTGCTCTTGCTCACGAATC
>CAIGRO010291590.1:0-25684 GCA_903798355.1 Fraxinus baroniana
GACGTGACTAATGCTTAAGAGTGAAAGAAGTTACCATTACAAGGATAAATCAACCAGTCGGAGGTGTACTAAGCATGAGGTGGTCTTTTGGGCTTAGATATGATTTTGTACCCATCCGTGGAGGATTTGTATGAACCTTATGTATAATATACTGAATATATGATGCCTCAAGAGAGTTGTAAACGTGAGTAATGCTTAATGATGAAGGAATTGACTATTACCATGATAGTCAACAAAACAAACTTGGCAATTACTCATAACCCGGCCATATAAAACTTGAAAAGTTTGAATTATTATCCAAAAAAATAAACGAGCAAAAAGTTTCGGAGTATTACAAAAGAGGATCAATATACTTCACAAATTCAATGCTCAAATGATCGCATAATTGTTATTGTTTCCAGCTTAATTACCTCTTAAGTATTGTTTCTGAACAAGTAACATAAACTGCAACAGAACAAATTTGGAATTAGGATTAAGCACTTGGGAAAGGATTAAAATGCAAAAACCAAAACGAAGTGTTCAACTTTACAATACATAGCCTAACCCAATCCACCCACCTAGCAAGGAAATTTCGTCTCCCATCTCTACTTACAATTACTACCTACTAAAATCCTTGCATCCGCATCTGATTATTTCATATCTGAAAATCATCAGATATCCTATGGTTCTCTTTTTGATTCATCGTTTTCAATTCCTTGAGACTTTTTTAGCTTTGCCACGAGAACCCACATGTTTGCAAGTTCATTCTCTAGGTAGGCTTCTCTTTGTTTAGATTCTTCAACTTTCCTCTGTAAATCAGCTTCTCTTTGATCCTTTTCAGCTAGAGCAGCTTCGTATGAAAGCTCTTTTTCACGGCTCAGGGCCAATTCTCTCTTTATATCTGAGGTCAACACACTTTGCTCATGTTGTTTCACATAACCATCTCTCCTGCCATTCCTGCTGGCAATAGTGTTTCGGCGCTGAGTTTGAGAATTTTTTTGCACTTCCAGCTCACAAGCTAATTTCTCATTGTGTTTCATTAGTTTTGCAACTTCCTCAGACAGGGCCTTTAACTCAACAGCAGCAGCAGATGCTAATCCCTTTGCATATGAACTCTCCTCTGCCAGTTTATTGTTGCGTAGCTCTAATTCCTCTTTTGACTCTGTTAATAAAGTGACTTTCTTTTTTAGATCTTCAACTTCATTTACCTAATGAAGGCAAAAAGCATGGAATTAGTTAAACAATATAAAACCACCTCTTGAGTTGATTTATATCAGGTAATCTTCATCTGGCGGAAATGACAGAAAAATTCCCATACACATGCATGTATCTACCATAAATAAACCAAAAACACCTTATCCAGAAACCAACTGCGAATTGGCACATCGCTTAAGAAGTATAATGAATGCCTGATCTGACTGGAATCTGTATATACATGGAGTTCATATTCTAGAAATTCTTTTATTCATAAATTGTGGTGATAAGGCACTCAATAAATTGATCGGTTAGTTGCACTCGTAACATTTAATATTATGAGATTTCATTCACAATTTTTTTAATGCCATTATTTAATTTATTTCAAATTGTGACGAATATTATAAATTGTATACAATAAACTTGTTTCTATTACAAAGTAAAAAACCATATTTATAGGGATATGAATATCTCTAAAAGAAAAGATTGCATAATAATTATTCAATCAACTATTAAGGAAAATAATCCTACACTATTGAAAAAATATCATAGAGATTATTCTTTCCATATCTTCGACACCCTCCCTCAAACTCAATATGGTATCAAAGCAGTTTCGATCCTAAACAAATTAACCTTTGAATTTCGTTTAAAACAAGATTATTGATACTATTTCCCTTCTTGTAGTATAGATCTGCTTCTATTCCATCTGCTTTTCTCGTAGTTTAGTTTTTTATAATTCTCCTTCCAAGTAGGGGTGGGCGTGCGGTTGGGTTGGATTGGTTTTTGCACCAACCCAAACCCAACATGGTCGGTTTGATCTAATGATCTAAAATCAAACCAACCCAACTCGTGTAAATATTGAAACCCAACCCAACCCAATCAAGTGTCGGTCGGGTTGTTCGGTTTGCCAAAGATAGTATCTATAATGTTTCGCACACTTTCAATAGCAAAATAATTTTACAATGTAATTCTCCACAAACAAATTCTCCAAAAGAAGAAAACTACTGGGCACATGACACTGAATCCACTCACAAGTACTAGGGATGCTTTAAGATGCCAATGTAAGCCCTGCAGCCTGCTAATAAAAAATGTTCATAGTTAAGTATGGGTTAAATGGGAGGTCTAATTTTCTTCATTTAAGAGAAACTAACTATATGTAACTCAATCTGAAGAAGAAAACGAGACCTCCAGTTAAAAAAACATCTTGGAAATTTCCACTGGGAAGATTGAAATGAGTTACTTAGATTAACTCAATACAATGAAACTAAAAGAAAAGGAAAACTGCAGTGCATACTAATTTACAGTGTTCAGATTTATCTTGGCCACAGCAATTGAATATGTACCAACAAATACTAATACCCTAAGAAAGCTTATGGACATACAAAACTGCAGTGATTTCACTATCTCAAGGATCAGATACCAATAAACTAAATCCATTCAAATATACATTTCTCAACAACACATTTCTCTGATTGTCATTATTATAACGTGTTAAATAAGCAAATAGAAGAACTAATTTTATACATGAGAAACCAATATTCACTAACCTATTCAAACAAATCAAACCCAAAGTTGGTCGTAATACCAACATCTAAATTTTAGTTCCATTAAGTATTACTCATCAGTCATCAGACTATGCAACAAGCCCAAAATACTAGTGCAGTTAACCTCATGGGTCACAGCTTATGGGCTAGAGAAACTTTCCAGGACATTAACGCGCAAGTCCAAACATAAAAATTGTGTGTTTCGTCAAAAGAAACTCACAATTTCAGGGTCACAATTTCAAGGGATGAATATTAATCAGCTATTCCCATCATCTTATAATGACTAAAAAAGAAAAAGTATCTTGCCAGCGTATAGTGTACTGGCATAATCTAGAGCAAGTATCTGAGAAAATAGAAATTACCTTTCCCACCAATAACAAGTTTTAGTTACTTCTCCAAGTCTCAATCGGTGGTCGAGGATCGGTGGTTCCGGTTCGTTGGTGGGTGGGGGAGGGTTGGGATGGTCGGATGGTCGGAGAGGAGAGATAGGGGGATTGAATTTGAGCGAGAGACGGAGAGAGCAGAGCGTGGGTGGTGTGGGCCGTGTGGACTTGCCCTTTAGGTTTTCTTTTTGAAGGCGTTTTTCATTTTTTTTTTTTTTTGGGGTTTTGAGTCGGGTTTGAGTTGTTAACCCATAACCCGACCCGATTAGCCAACCCGAAACCCGCCCAAAAAATGCAAAAAACCGACCCAAACCAGTCGGTTTGGGTTTTGCCCAACCCAGTTCCAAGTACAAATTTAGCCATGTTCATAGACTGACAATTTTCTGTGCAAGTTTTGCAATTTCATCATTTCGTAGGAAATATTATATTCAGACAGAGCAGAGACAAATTAGAACCTGAGCTTGTAGAAGCAATGCTCCATTTCCATCTTTCAGGACTGCATTTTTTTTGCCCATATAAAGTTCTACCTGCAAACCTTTGGTTTCCAAAAAGCGTTGTGAATGACTACTCAATGGGCTGCAGTTTCTCTGTTCTAAAGCATCAGAGAGCTGTTGTCTCAAGGAGGTAACTGTTTCCTGCAACTCCCCACATTCCAAGATCTAGCAAGAAAAAGTTATTTGTAACATCTCTAACCAGTATCATGAGAACAAAATCAATGCTTAACGAGGATAATTGGTCAAAATGAGTACCTACCTTTTGGTTAAGTTGCTCTTGGATTATTCGATTGTCTGCAGCTTTGACCTGGAAACAACAAAAGGCATATTGAATGTCTAGAAAAGATTTTGTAAAAGTTTCACACCATTTTCAGCTCTTCCTCATTATGTTTTCATTCAAATCTTGGTAACTTTAGGTTCAAGTCACTTACGACCAAAACTAGACAGCGAGAACTGATAGAGAAAAGACAATTTTCAATTTTCAATCTCTGACCAAGTTTTTAACTCTAAATGACAACTCTGGTTCAAATTTCAGTTAGCATTGCAGCAACAGAAGATTTTTAGTGCAGAAGTGTATAAAGGATGGCTCCTTCACACACTATGAAGGCTTAAGATATAAATCTAAACTGAAATTGATTCAACATGTTGTAGATCCTCAATAAATACAAAAATAGAATAGGAAACCAATTCTATGGATAGATGTGCAAGTAACTGAAATTGATTCAACACGTTGTAGATCCTCAATAAATACAATAATAGAATAGGAAACCAATTCTATGGATAGATGTGCAGGTTAAATTACCTCAAGTTCAAATGATTTCTCATTTAACTGTTCCATCAGTTCGGACACAGACTGCAGCATTAAACAGCAATTACTGCAGGAAGATGAATTTAAGCACAACTTTAAATTAATAAAAAAGACTCCAGAATTACTTGTGATTCTTGGAAGTTCTCCTTTTTATCATTAGAAGGAACAATGCAATCTGCAATTTGCTTCCCCAATGAAGCTATTTGTTCATTCTTTCTGCGGATTTCTTCATTCAATTTGCTCATCTCCATCTTAAATAAGAAATAAAGAAAGGTAAAATTTAGGATATAACAGTATAACTTTGAAATAAAGATGATCATGAAGAAATTTACCTGGAGATGCTCTTTCCCAAGATTTTGTGCAGCCTCCTCAGATAAACGTTTTAGAGCACTTGTGTGAAGTGCCACTTCACCAGACAGGATCTTTTGTTGTTCTCTCAGAAGGTCAATTTGATCCATAGTCCTTATGCTGGTCTAATAAGCATTACATAACACAAGATAACTATGTGGTCCATGAAAAAGTGAAATAATCACAGTTCTTACTGCAATCCTATGCACCAAAATGCACATGATTTTCTGAAGCAAGCAATAGTTTTTAGAACAACATTAAAGGCATGATGGATGACCCATTATGAGAAAACAAACATTGTAAGGCTTTATTCATGTTAATCAAAACTTAACAAGAACAATTATGAAATGTGCAACTACACAAGTAATTTGACTTCATCGCATCATATCCAAAACACAGGATGCAAATTTACAAATACAAGACAAAAAAACATTGTTCATTATCTCATACCAGTGGAGACTCTTGTCCCAAAAATTCGTCATCAGGGAGGACGTCTTCATTCTCTCTGGCATCAGACAAATGGACAGCAGAAGGAGCAGTTTCTATGTGTAAAGAATGTGGATGTCTTGCTTCCATATGAATATTAATACTTTCAGCTTGAGGCGTTGAAGGTATACTTGTTGATTTCATTCCACTTGATTTGTCACTGGAGCTTGCGAAGGTCCCAGTACCACTATCTCGTTTCTGTAATACAAGGAAACTCGTGAAGGTCAGATAGTAAAAGCACCATACTTTGACAGCATGTTAGACCAAAATTGACATATTTTTCCACGTAAAATCTTAAGAGCTTTGGTCACTAGTCCCTATACGCCATTAATAATTTTCACCAAGTAACATATTCCAGTTATTTAGACATCAAAGAAAGATTTTTTATCCAAAAAAATCTTCACTGACAGCTGAACTTAAAATTTTTAATAAATATAAATTCCTCCCAAAGTCAAAAGAGCTTAAGGTCTGAGGTCAGGCATTTTTTTCATTAACAAATAAATTCCTCCTTCCTAGAACAGTTAACTAAAGGTGGTAACACTCATTTATTTATCTACAGTTGTATCTCCCATACTGGATTCATGTTTTAACCAGAGGTATCACGTGCGAAAATTTACATAAATGAGTGATGGTAAAATTAGAAATCAGAATAATTTTATACACTGATACCATGTCTTGTTGAACATTCTTGTCCAAAAGCTGAAGCTTAAGTAGGTAGATATTGGAGAAACTTATTTATTTGTATTTGTATCTTCAACGCATCTTCAAATGACAACACAAAACCACAAAAAGAACTAATCAACACTTTAGCGAGAAAAGAAAAGCATTATCAACAGCAAATGTCGTACACCTGTAATTAACCGTAGAGACGGTGGAAGGTGAAGAGGTCGAGTCAGGGGTAACTGTTGAACGCTAAGCTGCTTCTCAATTCGAAAAGATGCCTAGAACTAGTTTTTGATTATTTATATGCTGGAGTATAGCCTTTTCCAGTAAGTGAGATGAAGCCATACCCGTAACTTTAACCAGTTGAGCAATCCATTCTTCTTGGCACGTTTCTCTTCTTTTGATGTGTCATCAGTATTTTCAGCACTGCCATCAAGAGAATCATTCAAGTCGTTTTCATCATCCAAGATCAGATCTCGTCTTCGATGTGGAAGATAAGCGAGCTGCAAGACAAAGTACAGTCACATCAAACCAAAATAATAAAATTGTTGCATGACTTAGCCATTACATGATGTGCCACAGTATAAACCCTTACAGTGTATGGTAAATGAGTCATTCCACTCCCATCCCAAATGAGAAGGGAAGAAAAGAGGAGGGTAAGAAGGCAAATTAGCAACAAAACATATAAAAAACTGATGGCTTAATCAGTGCACCTCTTCTTCTCCGAAGGAATGCCTTCTTCTTGGTCCTGGGCGGTGAGGAATTCTTGATGATGGTGAAGCTTTTGTTGATACAAGAATCAATTTTGTAAGCCGCTGTATTCTACCCATTAAAGCGGCTTTAGCTTCTTCCTCTTGTTCCAATCTCGATTGCAATCTGACTTGACCATCTTCTAGCTTTAGAAATCAGGCCACCACAAGCATGGCATCAAGTGAGTAATAATCACTACGAGTGTCAGGAATCAATTATAACACAGAGGAACTAGCACGACAGTAGATTCTCCAAAAGAAGAAAACAAATAATCATAAGATCAAAGGTTCACTAATTTAACCACCAGAAGTAACAAATTGTACCCAAATGCGCCCAGTGGTAACTCGGTGCAACATACAAAACTAATGGAGAGCACAGACAATGATTAAATCATGATCACGATATTTATAGAAAGCAACGAGTTAGAAAGTAAAACTGATTATTAGAAAAGAACTCTTATCTTCTTGGTTGTAATGTACCATCTTCAACCATAGGGTAAGACTGAATCCACACATGAATCTTACATAGTTTCATCCTCCTCCAATTTTACTTTTAACAAGAATAGGCATTAGTCACAGACCTAGCTAACAACTTTTTCACTAAACCAGAGTTTTAATTAGAAAGCGCTATTATATAATCCATTTACACGGTCCTTGTTTGATTTTGATTTTTTCAAAATCACTTTTCTTCAAACTCATTTTCATTTTCGTCCACACATTCTTCCAATAAAATAATTTTGCATGTGGACCCCCATAACTTTTTCCTCCTTTTTAACTTCACATTATCCAAAAAAATTCACTTTTCACAAAATCACTTCTCAAAAAATAAAAATCAAACAAGGGCTTGGGATTCATAGAATGTTTACAAACAAAGAAATTACTGAGAGAATGGTAAAGGAACACAGTTTTCAAGGGTGATCTTTCAAATCCTCATTAATAGCCAATGGGGATTGAACCCTTGTAAGTGACAAAACTTGGCAAGTAATGCAGCAATAAAATGTCGTGTAATCGTTTTTTTTGTTTCTTTTTCTTTTTAATAAAGCCAAAATACTGCAAATTAGATGAGAAGTTGAGAACTTGGACTTCAAGGAAAACCTATTTAAGATATCCTCTCCAGGAATACCTTCTGTTTTAGGAGCAAAATATCATCTTCTCCAGTGTCTTTTGCTTGTGGAACTGTGACTATGCCTCTTCTTAGTTGTTCTAATTCTTCCTTCAAACAACGAATTTCAGTTTGGTATTTTTTGATAAGTGATTTCTCATCGATTATCTGCACAATCAGAAACTTACTTCAAAGAATTGTCAACAAATGGCATTTTCTCCTATCGATATCTCTAGAGATCATACCTTGTTTTGTGATGCTTGAATTTCAATATGTTTTGCACGATGGGCAAACTTCAATGTGTTATGTGTTTCTTCTGAATTGCTTGATGAGGGGGTAACAGTGCAGATTAGCTGGTTTTATAAAGCAATATCTTAACAGATTATACCTCTAATTTTATAAGTCATAAAGAAAGTTTTGACACCCCATAATACAAACATATGAATGTATTCAATTTCATTAAGTTGACAATACGTTATATATATAGAATTGTATCTTTATGGATGAGTCTATGATGCATGCATTTTATAGATAGATACATTACATTTGCATGCACGTGAACACATTTGCACACACCCAAAAACACACCACATATATGTATGCACATGGAAATTCTTACAGATACGCGTCCATGACCACTCAATGAAGATTGAAGAAGCCTTGTCAATTTAGAGTCCCTATATGGTACATGTGTAGATCTCCCATCTGTTAATTTTGAAATGACCTGTTAAATGAGCACAACATTTTCATTAGTAAAGTTTAACTTGGTTACCAAAATATAAGGAGATTAAGGCATGAATTGGTGTTGCCAATGATGGGTGCTCAATATTGGAGAAGCAAATCAATAATCACGAAATGGATGGTTTTGCAGCAACCTCGATCACTATCCAGAAGTCAAGATAAACCCAGGAACTGAGCAAAGAAGCTTTTACATTATATTGATAACGGTAGTACCTTATACAGAGTGCAATCAGAGCAGATATAAATGAAATGAAGGTCATATTCAGGGAAAAAAAAAACCAGGGCTGATATATTAGGAAAAAAAGACCACATTCCTGATGAAACTCAATTGCATTATTCACAAAAGATAAAGGGCAAAAACAGATTTAGACCACACGAAATAACAACAGGTTCACTTATAGCTACAAATGAGGTTCTTTTTCAGAAACCAACAGATTTTACCAGAACTCTACCTTAGTAAAATAAATTCAATAACCTTAGCATATTACAAGTTTATTGGAATGTATCATCCTTAAAACTACTTGTAGATATAATTTTCCAGTGAACTTTAAATATAATCTTCTAATGTTTGTTCAACTATTTTAGCTCCTCGTGGTTCTTGATTATTAAGTTACATGCTTCAAAACATGAGTACTGTTTTATTTAATCACCCACAAATTTCAGAGCCCTCTTCAAGACCTTATCAGATTACAGAATCTGATATTTCAATCAAGAAATTACACAGAACGCATTACATCATGTCATTGCTCACAGTTACAGCAAAACTGTATTTTTATCTATTGGGTGACCTAGGGTGAGAAAACTTGGTCCAAGAGCATCTTATAGAAATCCTTCTCTAATTCCCTTAACTAGTCAAAATATTTTTATATAATTAGCAGATTTAAATAATGATCTGTATTAAGTGACATGTAAAATGCAACTTTAATAATAGAAGATTTCTTGGTTTCAATGGAATCATATGCATTTCAAATGACAATAAACTAGAAATAGGACGGTTTTCAAAATTGTACCAATGTTGCTCTGTGGTCTATTTTAACTAAAAGAGATAATTTCTTGAGTAAAACTATTACATAGGTAATACAATAACAATGATCAAGCGCTCACAGTTCCAAGAGTTAGCAAGCTTTTATTGATATAGGATCCCTCTTTCCGGCGCACGCCTGTTGTTTGGGCCTTCGAGCTCTCAGAACCTGCCAAGTCAATGAGGTTCTGCAAGCATGAATTTAAAACACAAGTCAACAATTATTTTACCAATCACTTTCACTACAACGAGGAGTAAAATGCGCCCAAATTGAGAATTGTCAGTCATGATGAAGCAAAGACAGATGTGAAAGATCTCAAAATTAACGACTAAAAAATATTCAATTGAAAGGATTTATGTGATCAGCCAATGAAAGCAGAATAGTTATGAACTTGAAAATATACCAGCTGTGACAAGGTAACAGCCTCGCCTTCAGAATTTTCACCATAAGGGCTACTCTCTATTGTCTGTAAAAGGAGTAACAAAGTGAAATTATCAACATATTGAAGGAAAAGTGCAGAAACAAGCAGCCAAAAAAGGACTCAAAAAATAAGAAGCTACCTACCAGAGTGAACATTGTATGACTCCTGCTGCTGAGTAAGTTGAAGTTTGTTGAACCAACATGCCTGTGCTCTGTGGTTATCAATTAGATTTATCAAAAATTAAGAGGCTAACAGATGGTAATAATTTTGTTCAAAATTATAAGGATTTCATCCAAGGCAGTCCACAGAATTATGAAGCCCTAGGCAATAAATTGTTACGCTACTCTTAAATATAAATGAAATGAACACTTTCAAAATAAATAACTTATTTTTAACTTTTATAAAAATTAATTTATAAATTTTAAAGAAACATTATAAGCTTAGCACAAAAATTATAGGGAGTACTTTTATTCTTTATTTATTTTAATTTTTTTTTTGCGTTGACTTTTTTTCTAGATTTTGGTAGGGGGGGAAAAAAGATATAGCACTAGGTAATAGTTTAATTGTATATCCATTTTATTTCTTAAATCAAGAATGTAAGTTAAGTGTCCAAATACTTTGAATCTTTTATTTAGTCCTATTTTGTTGTTTTGTAATTCTACAGTAAATCAATTCTCATTTTTCAACCACACATTCTTCAATAAAATAATATTTTACATCACATCAATACTTTTTTCTTCTTTTTCAACCACACATTTCCCATCATATCACTATTCAAAATCAATTCTTTCTCCAAAAATTCTAAACCAAACAAGCTCATAGCACTAGGTAATAGTCTAATTGTATGTCTATTTTATTCCTTAAGGGTGTGTTTGAACCACATTATTTTGAAAGAATGTATTATGGAATAGTAGATTGATAAAGAATGTGAGGTTGAAAAAGAAGGAAAAGTTATTGATGTGATGGAAAATGTTATTTTATTGAAGAATGTGTGGTTGAAAATGAGTAGAAGAATGAAAATGAAAAAATTAATGTGGATCAAACAGGGGCTAAATCAAGAATGTAATTTTAAGTGTTCAAGTACTCTGGGCCTCTTATTTAGTCCCATTTTGTGGTTTTGTTGTTGCTTGCCCAACTCAAAGAAATATAAAGGAAAACTTATATTAGTGTATTGATTTTTTTATTTTTTTTTTTTTTTGAGACCCGTCAGATCTTGAGGCCCAAGGCAATAGCCTAGTTTGCCTTGGGCCAGGGCCGGGCCTGATTTCATTTTCAAAATTAGCAATCACAAACGTCATAGCCATATTAGCAGTAACAACAGTAACTGTAGCAGTTATTGAATAATGTGGTAATGTGCTTGCAGCAGCACTAGCAACAAGGATTTTAATCTAGCAGCGAATCTACTCATTAGGGTTGCCTATATCTTCAAAAGGCAAGTAATTGATCCTAACAAGGATCATGAAAATGGTACTTAAAACAGGTTTATTTCGTAGCATGTATATTATCACAATCTATCTGGGAAAAGTTATTCACTTATTTACACTTACAATGATATATAACCTTTTTTTCAAAAGAACATCATTCTTACAAAAATAAATGCATACTGCGTGCCTCTTCACCTGATAAAGGAATATGCATCCAAACAAAAAACTAAGATGGTGATGAAGTACCTTCTCCTGCTGCAATCAGGGAGAGGGCATGAGCTGGGGACAATACGACTTCTTCCTTTATTCCTTCAACAAAGGTTCCCTGCAGCAGATCATAACTCAGTAGCAATGATTGTTAAGATAATTTAGCACAGAAGTCCTAGAATTATTATTATTTTTTTGATCTGTAGAATTCCTAGAATTATTATCATTCCCAATCCAAGTGGACCAAGTGTAGCCGTCATAGCTTACTTTCATGAAACATTAGACTCCTTTTCATCTTCCCTTCCTCCATCAAAGTTAAATGAAATCTTAGCCTGTTAGCCTCTTCTACTTCCTGTTATATTCATCTCCAGCAGTTCTTCTCTCGCTCTATTCAAACTAATATTGCATCCATTTATCTCATCTTCTTTGTCAATTGTCATCTCAAAACTCCGTAGTTTTTTATTTAAGCTCGATAAGACAATTATGTTCTCAATAAAACCATTAAACCGTCTGTATAACACCCCGAATTCCCTTTACCAACCATTATTTTTTAATTTGGGCCATGCTGTAAAAAATTTGAAAGTTCAAGGACCAAAATGATAAGCTTTTAGTTTTTGGAGGATTAAACCGCAAAATTTAAAAAAAAAATTATTGTCTAGACTATGAGCAGCTTTTCGGGCAGCTAAAGTGAAACATAGAAGAAGTCCATTTAAAAGGTTGTTAAATGTCATTTCGGAATGAAAGGGAAGAAATTTTGGATGATTGGAGATGTTGCCTTGTTTGGTTCCCATCATTTCCAAAATACATTTTTCTCTCTTATTTTTACCAACACATTTTCCAATAAAATAATATTACACTTAAATTCAAAAAATTTCCTTATTTTTTAACCACACATTCTCCATCAAATCATTCCAAAATGTATTTTTGGAAAAAATGGGGCTCAAACAGGCTATTTGCCTTGTCATTCCAAAATCATTCCAAAATGTATTTTTGGAAAAAATGGAAAATGTATGTAATTTAGGCCAAATAAATATATAATTATATTCCTTTTCAATTTCAGATTTTTTTATTGGTTCTTATGTTAAGTAACTGCAATCAAATAAAAGAATCACGCTTCAATCATATTGAATTTAAAGTAAGAATATGGAAAATTAATATGTTTCTTGTCATTAGAGGTAGTGATCATCGCGGTCGGAGTGAACGTGGTGTTAGCTCTCGGGGTGGACGAGACACTAGAGAGGTAGTAGACGTAGCGGTCGGAGTGAATGTGGTGTTAGCTCTTGGGGTGGACGAGACACTAGAGGTAGCGGTCGTTTGGGAAATCTTGAACCTCGAAAATATACTCATTGTCATCGTATAGGTCATTCCGTTGATTCTTATTGAGACTTATATGACAAACCATTTGGATCTGCCAAGATCTCGTCTAATGAGGGCCATAATCATGTATCCAAACAAGTGGTTCAATACCAAAATCTGATTTCATATTAGTACCACGAGATGAGCACGCTCAGTTCTTATCTCATAAACAGCCACTTCTAATTCTATGGCCACTCTCGTGCTTCTTCTCACATACATTTTCATCCTCTCTTTAATCAGAAAATTCATATTTTGCGGTATGATAATGCCAAAGAATATATGTTTGCTTATTTTACATCATCTCTCTTCCAAATGCATTATTCATCAAACATCTTACGCTCGTGCTCTTTGTCATATGCATACATTTTCATCCTCTCTTTAATCAGAAAATTCATATTTTGCGGTATGATAATGCCAAAGAATATATGTTTGCTTATTTTACATCATCTCTCTTCCAAATGCATTATTCATCAAACATCTTACGCTCGTGCTCTTTGTCATATGCATACATTTTCATCCTCTCTTTAATCAGAAAATTCATATTTTGCGGTATGATAATGCCAAAGAATATATGTTTGCTTATTTTACATCATCTCNCGCTCGTGCTCTTTGTCATATGCATGTCCCTAAACATTTTCGAAGTGATGTTATCCTTACTTCTTGCTATCTAATTAATCGCATGTCATCCTCTGTTTTGGAAGATCCATCTCCCTTCTCTTTTGTTTTCCTACTCTCCACAATACTCATTACCTCTCAAAGTTTTTAGGTGTGTTATGTTCATCACTTTGGTCCTGGTCGTGAAAAACTCGACTCTCATTCTATGAAATGCATTTTCCTTAGTTACTCCCAAACATGGAAGAGGTATACTCAGTGCTACAATCTTTCTCTACAATGCCACTTTGTAAGTGCAAATGTCACTTTCGTCAAGTCCACCCCCTATTTCTCTGATCATAGTACGCCTTCCGAATTCACTCAAGATCTACCCATACCATATCTACCGATTGGTATTTCTCCAGAACTAGACTCGTCTCCGACTACACTAGAGTTGTCCTCCTCTCATAAGGAACCACCCTCCTCCTTTACAAATTTATACTCGACGATTTAAGCCACCAATGCCTATGGATCTGTCACCTCGCTGTCTATAGATCCTGCATCCATCATCTATTCTGATCCCTAGTCATTGCCCATTGTTCTCTGTAAAAGTAAACATACTTGTGTAACTAAGCATCCTATCAGTCACTATGTCATTTTTTATTCGTTGTCACCTTCATTTTCGTGTTTCAAATCCCAACTTTCTAGTGTTTTTGTACCTAAGATAGGACAGAGGCTTTATCTGATCCTAAGTGGCAAAAGGCTATGGAATTAGAAATGGCAGTCTTAGCCCCTGTTTGAGCCACATTATTTTTTTCATTCTCATTCTTCTACTCATTTTCAACCACACATTACTCAATAAAATAATATTTTCCATCACATCAATAACTTTTCCTTCATTCTTAACCACATATTCCCCATCACATCAATTCAAAAAAATGCATTCTTTCATTTTAATATACACCAAACACACTCTTACACGAGAATAAGATTTGGGAACTTGTTCCTTCACCACCTTGGATACGTCTTGTAGGTAACAGATGGGTCTATGCTTTGAAGTTCAATCCTGATGGAACTCTTTATCAGTTGAAAGCTCGACTAGTAGCTAAAGGTTACACACAGACCTATGATATTGATTATGATGAGACATTCTCTCCAGCTACTAAGATCTCTTCTATTGGCGTTTTGATTTCTATTGTTGCTAATCTTGGTTGGTCATTATTTCAATTGGATATTAAAAATGCATTCATTCATGGTGATTTGCACAAAGAGATTTATATGGACCAACCACCTAGGTTTGTTGTTCAGGGCTTCAGAAGTACCAGAACTGTGTTTATACTTTGAAAAATGCTTTATATGGGCTGAAGCAATCACCAAGGGCATGCTTTGAAATGTTTTCTGAGGTTGTTATGGAATTCGATCATCAGAGGTGTCAGACAAATCATTCAGTATTTCATTGCAAACTGGTGCAGAATATATGTTATCCTTATAGTTTATGTATATGATATTGTCATCACTGGTGATGATGCACATGGGATTGCCAGGTTGAAACCATTTATACAAAAACATTTTAGACCAAAGATCTAGGTAATCTTCGACATTTCTTGCGTATTGAAGTCGCTAGATCCCAAGTAGGTATCAACTTGTCTCAGAAAAAATATGTACTTGACTTGCTAAGATGAGACATGATTTCTTGGAACTCGTCCAATTGATATTCCCATGGATCCTAATGTGAAGCTTCTGAAGAATGAAGGAGAACCATTTGGAGAACCAGGAAAATATCGTCGTTTGGTTGGAAAATTGAATTATCTTATCATTACACTATTTCCTACGCGGTTAGTGTCATTAGTTAGCTCTTAGATGTTCCTCGAGTTTTTCATTGGGAAGTTGTGATACGTATTATTCGATTTTTGAAAAGAGCCTCGGGTCTTGGATTATTGTATAAACCAAATGGGCATATTAGAATAAAATGGTTTGCAAACGGATATTCGTCGATAGAAAATCCATTATTGACTTCTGTACTTTTCTCAGTGGTAATCTTGTCTTTTGGAAAAGTAAGAAACAAACTATAGTAGCAAGGTCAAGTGAAGAAGCAAAATATAGGGTGATGGAGCATATCACTAGTGAGTTGACGTGGTTGTAGCACTTGTCAAGAAATCAATATCTCGCCTTCTACCCATATTCCAATGTTTTGTGATATTCAGACTGCTCTACATATTGCATCCAATGACAATCCAGTCTTTCATGAGAGGACCAAGCACATTGAAGTTGATTATCACTTTGTTCGGGATAAAATAGTAAGTAGTGATAGTGATATATGTACATCATTTGTGAAGATAGGAAACCATCTTGCATTAATAATATATTTACGAAGTCGTTGAATAGTAATCAATTAAAGTTTCTTTGTTCCAAGTTAGGCTTATATGATATATATGCTTCGACTTGAAGGAAAGTGTTATAGAAATAAATAAATTAGAATAGCGTAAATTAGGCAATAGTATCATTGGATTTATTGTACTTTTGATTTTCTCTATATAATGGAAGAATAAAGAGAGGAAAACGGTAACCTTCTTATAAACTCCTATCAAGTTCTAGAAGGACCTAGAAGAATTGAGAAGTAGTTAATATTAACAAATTCTGTTATCTTTGGTTACAAAATACTTATAAATAGAGAAGAGATAGAATATATTGGGGGGGTGGGGGGTGGGACGGGGAGGGGGGGAGGGAATATTGAGTAGTTGGTTAAGCCAATTAGGAGAGATTCGGCCTCTCAAATGCTTGAAATTGTTCTTTCAATTTCCTATTTTCATTTCATCGGTTCATCTACAATTGTAACTTCTTTTAACAATTGAATAAACAATATATTTCATCACTTCTTCTCTTCTATAATCCTTCAGCAAAATGATCACCCATAGACTCAACAACAGCCATCAAGAACCTATCAAAATGATCAATCATTGGGAACCTAACAAAATGGTATCAGAGCAGTTGAGATATGGGGAAATGTCTCTTACAGATCGAGTGGTAACCTTGGAGGTGAGAATTGATGGAATTTTGATGGAAGTACAGAAAGGTCTGGGCACACTGGAATTTGAAATGAAGAGGGATATGACTAGGACGATGGAGAAGCTCGACTCGATGATGGAAAAAATGGGACAAGCAGGGGAAGAAAAAGGTCAGGTAGCTTCACTGCCTGAACCGAATGAAATTGGGACAATTACTGATAGTCATAACCGCAGAGAAGAACCAGGGAAGGCAGAGGTACGAGGTCGTATGCTGGAAAAGCCGATTTTAGAGGTACTTGCAACTCCATTGTCGGCAAATTCTGAAGTTGTGATGGAAGACATTTTTATTAAGGGATTGAAACCAGTAATTAGGACTGAAGTCAGGGTGAAAACATTTGGGTTTGGGTCATATTAGGGAGTTGGCCCAACACGTAGAAGACAAGAATGAATTAGTGAAGCAGGCCCAAATGAATTACAGTCCAAATAGAAATAAAAATAATTCCCTTAGCCCAAACTCTTTTAATGACCCATTATTATACCCATATACTCACCTAAATATCTCAACCCACTCGATACAAATCATCCACCCAAAAACTAATGTTGTTACACTGCTTCAACCACCGAAAATGACAAGGGAAATTCCTTTAGTAGGTTCAACTGGTTATGGGATTTGCATGGATAACATTCTAATTCTAGGTGGTCGTTTGACTACACGAGTTAACAGCTACAGCAAGCTTAATCCAAATTTGGTTCTGAATTTTGAAGTTGAAATACTTCCACCTCAAGGACAAGGTAGACATTGCGGCAGCAGGTAATGATAGACTCCTATCAAGTTCTAGAAAGACCTAGAAGAATTGAGAAGTAGTTAATAGTAACACATTCTATTATATTTGGTTACAAAATACTTATAAATAGAGAAGAGGTAGAATGTATTGGGTGGGTGGGGAAATATTGAGTAGTTGGTTAAGCCAATTAGGAGAGATCCGACCTCTCGAATGCTTGGAATTGTTCTTTTAATTTCCTGTTTACATTTCATCGGTTCATCTACAGTTGTAACTTCTTTTAACAATTTAATAAGCATTTGTTTGGTACATATTAAAATTTTCATTATCATTCTTTTACTCATTTTCAACCACACATTCTTCGATAAAATAATTTTTTCTATCACATCAATAAGTTTTCCTTCTCTTTCAACCATACATTCTTCATCAATCTACTACTCCAGAATACATTCTTCCAAAATAATGTGGTTCAAACACACCTTAAATAATATATTTCATTACTTCTTCTCTTCTATAATCCTTCAGCAAAAGGATCACCCATAGACCCAACAGCAGCCATCAAAAACCTATCAAAATGATCAGCCATCGGGAACCTAACACCTTCTTCTCTCTAAAAAGTTCATATAACCCCTTTGATAACGAAATGATATATCTAATATTATGCCCTTGTTTTGTCTCCATTAGTTCTAAAATACATTTCTCTCTTATTTTCAACCACACATTTTTAATAAAATAATATTAACGCAAACTCAAAATTTTTCCTTATTTTTTAACAACATATTCTCTATCAAAATACTATTCCCAAGTGCATTTTGGGGAAAAATGAGATTACGTATGAGTATTAAATCATATATTTTACGAGGAAATGATTTTGTCTTGCATGGAATTAGCAAAACAATCAAATCAAAATTACTATGCACAAACCAAAACCAAACCCAAACATATCCCTATAAATACATACTACACATGAACCACTGAATACACACCTACTTTCTTATCTCTCTCACACAACACATGCACATACACAAGACCCAATTCAATTTTAGGGAGTTTGCTAGAAAGACGAAAAAAAGAAAAGAAAAGACGGGAAGAGCTTTCAAGTTTCTTCAAAGAGTGACTAAAAGTTCATTTTCCACACCTTTCATTTCAAAATTCAAGCAAGCACCTAATTTTGTGTTTCGTATAACATTTTTGGGTCCTATATGAATACGTCAATGATAAGAGGACCGGAGTTTAATGACGCTATACACAAGAAATCTCTATCACCTAAATTCTGAATTTTTTCTCGTATCTCCTTTATGTATGATATGATTCATTTCGAAATTTTAACACGATTTACAAATTTATGGAGTACACTTGTTGAGATGGCTTGCAACAACGGTATTTATAATGGCTTATTAGTACAAAAAGTTCTTACGTTTGACCTTTATTGTGCAAAACGTCCATAAGTTTTAATTTTTTGCATTTTCACCCATATTTCTACGTTTCATTATGGAAAACATCATTTTCATCAATTTTTACCCAATTTTTTCGTAAAATGACAAATACACCCTCCTATTTAAATAAAACAAAAAGAAAAGAAAAATAAAGAACAAATTGCAATCATACTTCCAAATTTTTCAAAAAAGTACAAATAAATCCCAAAAAAAATTTAATTGAAAAATCATAAAAGAAAAGAAAATTTATCATTTTTCCCTTCAAAAACAATCACAAATAGCCTCTCCGCCGATGCTCCCGATCTTGACCCCAACATGTGGCGGCCTGAGCTCCACCCACATATTCCATTCCACTCCTACCTTTCCGCGACCACACGCCACGACCTCTCCCAACGTTATCCCTGGTACGAACTCCTCAACCTGTGTTCCTTTGCCCGCCATGACTCCTTATCCGAAGCCACCTCCCACATCCACAAGTACACCTACTTTCGCATCAATTACATTTCTCTAATCGTCCCTTCCACCTGCTTTATCCCTTCTATCCCACCCGTTTTCGTTACTTGTCCTCTTCGTCTCGTGAGATTTTGGGGGTGTCTACAGTAGTTGTGGGATTCTTTACAAGTGTTGGATTGCTACTCATCTCATTGTCAACCTGATCGTTGTTTGTACACATAGTGCATTCAGCGTTCCCAAGGATTTGTTCCTGGACACGAGCTAGAGATAAGCCCAAGCAGCTTGCTTCACGAGGCGATTGCGAATGCTGATATCGAACCCTAATTGAGCTTGATAAGATACGTCGGGCCTCGAGAGTTTACTGCAACTGAGGGTAAAAGGTCTTTTAGTGAAGTGTAGCTATGGGAGGCTGGTTTAATTGATTATTAGCTCGAAATCATCGGAGGGAAATGATGATGATGATGATGATGAAATGAAGGTTGAGTTCGTAGTTGTGGTGGATGAGGCAAAGTTGTGATAGAAAATGATAAGATTGGAGGGGATCACCTCGACTAAGGTCGAGATGGAGTTCCGAAGTCGGGTAAGAAAATGGTGTCAGCACTGGGTGGGAGAGGGATTGGAGAAAAGGATGAGAAGAGTTTTCTTTTCTTTTTTTCTTTTTTTTTTAATTTAATTTATTTGTATTTTTTTAAAAAAAAAATTGGAGTATAATTACAATTTGTTCTTTATTTTTCTTTTATTTTTGTTTTATTTAAATATGAGGATATATTTGTCATTTTACAATTTTTAATTGAGAAATTAGATAAAAATTAATTAGATAAAAATTGATGAAAATGACGTTTTCCACATTGAAACGTGGTAATATGGGTGAAAATGCAAAAATTTAAAACGTAAAGACGTTTTGCACATTAAAATCAAACGTAGGGACGTTTTGTGTTAATAAGTCATTTATAATTACGTCTATGAAATTTATTTTTTTAATTTTCTAAGTGACTTATTTAAACAACTTTTCATCTTTAAGTTAAACTAATTGAACGCATAACTGCGCTTTGAAAAGATTGGTTTATTATTATGAACATTTTAAATTATTAATCTTTTTATTGCATCGATGATTCCATAAAATTTTTACCTTAATATTACTTTGAACTCTCAAGTTTTAGTGGCATTTGGACATTTAAGACCCAGGGCATCACACATTATCTTTCCCATATATCTCCTAATCCACCCCATCTATATGAAAGTCACTTGTCCGGGACATTTAAGACCCAGGGCATCACACATTATCTTTCCCATATATCATCTTTATTTGGTAATAAATCAATAAAAATTGTACCTGAGAGTCCTCTCTAATTCTTAAATTCTGTCCAGCTGGATTCAACAAATCGTTAACAACCTGAAATCAGAGTAACCTCAAAGAAATATAGATAAAGCTTCTTTTTCTTGGGTCATGCATCCAATAATATCCCTACAAGTGGAAATGAGTACTAGTATCACAAGTAACAGATATTTAAACCAACCAACATCCCCAAAAAACAGAGAGGATGAGAAATTTCAAGCACTGGTACAAATAAGAGCAAAACAAGAGACAAGGACTCTGGGGAGGGGTCTACAAACCCACAGATTTAGAAAATTGTTCAACCCGAGAGCAGCAGTACCAAGTTATAAACTGCTGGGAAATAGTGGGGAAAAGAGGGAAGACTAGGAAGTAAAAAGGAGGCATATTGGCAAAATTTAATAGGATTACAGAAAGCGCTATCACAGGGGGATCCAGAAACACACACAACCAGATAATTATGACTCAAAAGGGATGGCAAGACACTAGCCACTCCAATTTCTCCTGGATACCTGATATGGACCCATAATTTGTAACAAGCATTGCTTCACAATATAAAGAACTGAAAAATGGTAAGAGTCTTACCTCATTGTAGATTTCCAAATATGAGACACGGAGAAGAAACTCCCGACTTGGAGTCTGAAGCACTCACAAACATAATGGTAAATATTTATTTTCAGGACATATTTTCTAATGGAGGAATAATGCAGGCTAAATTGCTTAAAGTACCTCTTGAATGATGCTGAAAGCATCTTTTACGGCTAATGGTATAATGCCTGGGGACCTCTGATCACCCTGCAGTGCAAGCAAAAAGCTTAAGGATATCGAGTTGCCTGATTTCAGAAAATAATATCTTCAATTATCTAGTTAACACACGGTTCATCATGGCTATAACTGATACAATGAAGTGTATGGAACATGTGCTCTAGAAAACAAGAAGAAGCTCGAGCAGTTGGTAGGAGCCATAACCAAGCACAAAAATGCAGTTAATAAAAACTTTGGGTAAATGTATAATGCACTGAACTCCCTTCCCAAATACTAAGATAAGTTGAGATCAACACAGCAAAGGAATATGGTTCAAAAATACTTATTTCCATTTTGAATGTATACCAGATTTTAGCCGGCTCATTGGTAACTGCAGTTTGGTTTGTTCTACATATGGCAGTGTGCAGAATAAAGTGAGTTAATTTTAACTTATGGCCTGTATTGTGCTTTTTTCTTTTTCCCAAAGGATCAACCTGACTGCAACAATTTCAACCACAAGCCTCAAAAATAATATAGAAATTGTAACCGCAGCTTCTTGTACAAATTTTTCCTAACACATTACTAATTGCCCTAGATTCGATCTAATTGTTGTTTTTCCAATAGATAAATAAAAGTGAAACTGAACAAAAAAATTTCAAGTATAATTGTGCATAAAGCAGGACATTGTGATCACATGCTCATATGTCAAAATATGAAGATGATGAAACAAACCAAGAAGAAGGTTCTCTTACATGCATGGTGTGTGTCTTCCCACTGCTTGTAACTCCATATGCAAAGATTGTACCTGAAAAAAATAAATAAATAAATAAAATAATAATAATAATAATAATAATAATAACGAAAACCTCAAATATGAAAAGAACGGTACTTTGAGAAAAACACTAGAGAAAATGAAGAAAAATCATATTTAGAAAACACTCCAAATTTTGTCCAGTAGTTAAGATATCATAATATCATCTTGAGCAACTATTTTATAGCGGAGGCCATAAACAATTCTTTTTGCTTTTTCGAAAACTATTGAACCACAAGTATTCCTCAGTTTTTGAAGCACTCAGGCAAGCTAACTTATTTCAAAGATGCTGATATACAAAGAATAACCCAATGGCATGGTTCTATATAATTTATGAACAGCTTTGAGCATGCTGTCGTTCAAATGCGTCCAAGTCGCATCCCATATAATTAGGATAAACAACTTCATGGCTTGGCCTTCATCTTCTTATCATCTTTAAAGTTTTCTTCACTGCGAAAGTGCAAAATTTAGTCAAATTGTCCATCAGCAGTTAATCAATCGCTTTGTTTACTACCTTATGAAGAAGTTATTAAGAATTTTCCCCATAAAACTCTGTCATGACTTCGACTTATGCAAGATTGTTTATATTTTTGAACAATGCTAGGAAGGTAATTTCATCACTAGCTTCCAATGTTATCTAACAGAGAAAGCTTGAAGGCTATGAATCACAAATAACAAAAAGCTGTAATAGATGGCAAAAATACAGTACGTACCATTGATTCCTCCCATAGCACCACTGACAACATGCTGTGAAGCAACATCATACACATGTCGTGTTGTAGTTGTAGGGCTAAATACTCGATCTGGAAAATATTAAGCATGCGCAAGAATCATTTAAGCATTCAGAAGTTTACATCAGATATATAAAATTGACGATGAGCTGTGGAAAAGTTTGGCTTTTTCGTTATGCAAAGACAATGATAATGATGTTAGAATAAAATAAATTGTATATAGCCCTTGTTATTTCCCCATTTTTTTCAAAATACATCTTTTTATCTCTTCTTTTCAACCACATATTCTTCAATAAAATAATATTACACGCAACCCAACAACTTTTCTTTCTTTTTTAACCACACATTCTCCATCAATCCACTATTCCAAAATGGCTCAAACAAGCCCATAATAAACTTGTGTTACTAATTACAAAGTAGAATATCCTATTTATAGGACTACTAGTCATCATTCTAAAAGGATTAACTATTAAGGGAAATAATGTCAATTGGGAAATATCATGGAAAATAATCTTTACAATATTTCCATATCATCAACACCCCCCTCAAACTCAATTTGGTGTTAGTAGAAACCAAATTGAAATTGAAAATAAATCGGTCCATTCAAATCACCCTCTTCGGTCAAAGGATAATTAAAAATTGTTTGCATGCCAACCAAGCAAACAAAGAACTTGAAGCTGGTAAGAAAGAAAAATCATCATCCACCGACCTAACCAAAGCATCACCAAAACTTGAAGGAGACATCCACGGGTATAATGAACAAGGCCAAAACAAGAAACTCAAACAGTTCTAATAACTAGACCTATGAACAATAGACTATTTAATAGTAGCACTTTGAAAATTCATGAGTCGCATCAGTATTCCACTCAAAGATGAAGGAAACAAACTCACCAAACAGGAACCTTAGCACACGAGGAAGCTAAGACAATATATGTAACGGAAATAATATCTTGTTTGGGCTCCATTTCAATGAAATTTTGGGGAAAATGTATTTTAAAATAGTAATTTTTTAGGGAATGTGTGGTTAAAAAATAATGAAAAATTTTGGGTTTACATGCAATATTATTTATTGAAAAATGTGTGGTTGAAAATGAATAAAGAGAAAAAATGCATTAAATTGAAATGGAGCCCAAACATGAGCTAAATTCGATGAAATAGTAACATTATTTTCTTCAAAATAGTTCTAGCATCAACATATAACTACTACAGCTGGCTGTAAAACCCAATCAGTCACAACCATGACCACGCTGTAAAGCAATAGTGCATTCGGTGTTTTCATTGGCTATAAACTAACAACAATCTGCATGGCGAAAGACGAATAAGCCATAATCCAACAACAATTTCTGGATTCAATGGAAACCGGAGGCAGCACAAGATTTTAATTAAAAGAAATTGAATCAATTCTTCAAGTGAAGCAGGTATAATATGTTCGCAATCCAATTGCAATAATAAGTGATTAGGACAGAAAAAAAAATATCCAAATAAAAGGATTTAGAGCACTTGCACTAGTGCCTGATTATGGATTGTGACAAGAACAAAGGCAGCACATGAAGCCATAGAGTAGTCATTAAAAAAGAGGGGAAAATTAAGGTTTGAGTTTGAGGGAAAAAAGAAGAAGAATAGTTTTACAAAAGCTTGACCAGACGAGCATAACTAAAGAAACCAGAAAGCGGCTCACTGGAAAAGGAATTTAACTGTGAGTGTAACCCAAGACAAGAGGTTCTGATACCATGTTAGAATATTATAAATTGCATACAATAAACTTGTGTTATTATTACAAAGTAGAAGGCTAATTTATAGGATTACAAGTAACACACACAATCAATTATTAAGGAAAATAACCCCACATAATTGGGAAAATATCGTGGAGAATAATGTTTATATCTTTCCAAATCTTCAACAAATGAATCATGTACAAACAGTATAATACAAATAGAGTAAGCTAGCTAAAAGTTGTATAGTGTTGATAGAAAGCTAACTACGATCCAGTAAAAACTACAATGACAATAGAACAACTGAATGATGGAAAAAAAATAAAGCATCAATATAACAGCTACATACAACTTAAACCACTTGTTTAAAACAAAAATATTAGGGGATGTTCTCTTCGTATTTCAATTTTTAGTTTTGAGTTTTAAATTCATTTTAGATTTTGTGTTTTGAGGGTCCATTTTGAGTTTGTCGAAAATACGTTCTTTTTGTCATTTTGAAAAAAAAAAATTCAAAAATAAAAAATGAAGTTTTTGTTTGGTTATAACTGAAAACTGACAAAACGACTTTTTTAGCGTTTTCCGTTTTCTTTGAAATTTTAAACTCATTGTTGGAAATTCGTTTTTGAAAATAGATAAGTAAACGTGTTTTCAATGTTTTCGAAAACTGAAAATTGTCTGAAAACAACAAAGAGAACAGGCGATTAGTTCTTTCAACATATAGTTCTATAAATTCAAAAATCCATTCTTTATAATACATGTGTGATTTCCTGTTCTGGTTTTCACATGCAGATTCCAGATTTTGACTATACAAAATCCATCAAATAACAATAGTGAAGCAATTTATTAAATATACCATATGCATATGCTATTGATGGATTGTTCTCATTTCTTGCTATAGTATCACCATCTGCATACCATGCAATCTCGTCTCCTTGACGAATTTCTCTTGGGCTGAACGAAGATCACCAAAATTACAAACAAAACTACCAAAATTGAGTAAAACTAGGTCAAAATTTAAGAAACATTTTCACCTTAGAGGGCGGAAGCGCACTGTGACCGTAACATTCTCTTTGGATCTCTCGGCATCCAAAGACAAACTTTCCGAGTAGAAGTACTGAACTTTACTTTTTGTAGATGATGATGCCGGTGAGCTCAGACCATCAAC
>CAIGRO010291602.1:1604-13926 GCA_903798355.1 Fraxinus baroniana
AAAAAAAAAAAAAAAAAAAAAGGCAGAACGAAAAGGTTTTTTCCCACCAAAATGGTGGGAAAGCCTTTTCCACAATAGGGGGGAGGGAAAACTTTTTCTTGGTCAAATTTTACCAATCAAACAACTCTTTTGCATAAAAATGGAAAATGTTTTCCATTTTTCATGGAAAAGAGAGGCTATCAAACATAGCCTTACATCATTGGCTAATTTATTAATTTATTAATACTAATTTATTAATTAAAACATAATGGAGTCTAAAGATCGACACTGATTGTCATCATTGTGACATGAAAGTTATAAATAACTTAGGGCATGTTTGTCTCCCATTTTGGGAGAAATAGAGTTTTAAATAGTATTTTTTGGAGAATGTGTGATTGAAAAGTAAAGTAATTTTATTGGTTTGTGTGTAGAATATTTTAATGAGTGAATATGTGATGGATATTATTTACTGTAGCAAACAATGTTTGAGAAAATAGATGACAAACGTGGCTAAATTATTTATAGTCACAATCAATGTGAGATAGAGACACATCGAATCTTTCTTATGAAAACTAAGCCAATCTCACGAGCTAAATTATGAAGACATTATTTAAATGAATAAATGGGTATCTTGTTACAAGCATGCTACAAGTACATGGATTTGAAATTCTTGTACTGATCGACCAGAATATAGGGGGTGGGGAAGTTTTGTCAATTTTTTAATTACATGGGGCCTGCCCTCATGTGAGACAATCTTTGAATTCCTGTAGGAATTCTATGAAAATTCTTCTGTACTCAAATCATTTTTCATAGGGCTGGCCGTTGGTTGGTTCGGTTCCAAAATTTTCGGGTATTTAATAAATGGAATTGTGGGGTCCAAATATAATTATGAAACCGTTCGGGTTCGGTTCCATACCATAATTAAATTTTTTAACATTTACAGCAACACTACATTAATATAACTAATGACATTTCATTCGTAACTTTTACAAATTAACGAACCAAATTCAAAAATACATAAATAACTAGCTGTCGAATAACATTAATTCAATGTATACAAATACCAAAAAGTAGATATTAATATTAAAATATCGGTGATTCATATCAATAATTCATTTGTTTCAAGCAGTCTGCATGCATAAAGAAAATGAAATATAAATCACTAACTATTTGATTTAATCATCAACTGCTTGAATATAATTATAAAAACAAAATTTGTATAGTTCTTAAATAAATGCATAAATGGGTATCTAATTTAGAAGTGCTGTACCGACGCGGTTGTGGAAAATGGAAATTGCTTAGGGTTTCAGAAGAGATTAATGGTCTTAAAATTTTATCTCATTTGAAGGCTTTGAATTTAATGAGCAAATTCAAATAGTCATGTAGTCATATTAATTATTAAGATATAATTATGACGGAAGTCCATAATCTTTACAAAAATTGCAAATGGATCTCAAACTCCACCGTTTCTTGTTTTTAAAATGGGATAANTTAAGATATAATTATGACGGAAGTCCATAATCTTTACAAAAATTGCAAATGGATCTCAAACTCCACCGTTTCTTGTTTTTAAAATGGGATAACCGACTTTAAAATGATTTGAGCTTTAAAAGTAAAATTATGAAATGATCTGATTTATTTAATTAATTTATTAATTTATTTAGAAAAAATAAAATAATTTAATTAATTCAATAAAAAAATAAAAAAATATTTAGTTTCGGTTCTTGGACTAGGTCCGAGACCCGACCCAAACCCATTGGTTCTTGATTCGGGTACCCGTCGGGTATTTAACTTATAAAGAACCACTCGATTCAGTTCGGTCCGATTCGGTTCAGAAACTTTTGTCCAGTCCTAATTTTTCATCTTGTTAAGGCACAGAATTGGATGGCTTACATGGGAGATTTCAAGTTAGGGAGCTACTTGAGGTACAGGTGGGGTGGGTGAGATTTTTTGGCCATTTTTTATTATCATTGGTCCCATACATCTCACAATAGGGGGTGGGTGGGGTTTTTTGGCCATTTTTTATTATCATGTGGGACCTAACAATGTGAGAATATGTAAAAAATTTGTCTGTACATTTAGATTAATCATTTCACATTAATGGCTATCTCAATGTTAGTGTTGAATCTTTGATGCTAGTTAGTAGGTCATTACATAATGAGCAATTCCCCAAATACAGGGGCTTTTTTTTCACAGGGGCATTATCGACCCCTCACTGTAGCTGGACCCCACCCCAAAGTATATATATAAAAAAAAAATTGGCTCTCCCCTTTATGTGGGGTGCCTGGCAGGGGCCTGTGAAAAGACCCCTGTACTTGTAGCACCTCTCTTACATAATATTACATGAGGATCATTATATATTAATCGATTATGCTATTTATCATCATAATGATGTGATAACTTATTTTGAATAATGTGATATAACATTTCATTTTTATGAGAGAGAGTGTGATTAAACTCTTTAATTTCATTATTCCACCTATGTTGTACAATTACTGATATTCTATATTATAATGATAAATAACATTATTCTATTTTAATTGTCTTGGATGTGCCTCATTAAGGATCGTTAATATGATGCTGTTTTGATATTGTTAAAAAACATATGAAGGTTAGTACTAATCGATCAACACTCTTAAATAGTAACAGATCATCATGCCTTTCGTCCACTCAAGTTCATATAGAAATTACTTGGCCAATGTGGAATTTCAAGTTGACAATATAAGTTGTTGAATCAACATAAGTCTGTGGTGAATAACATAATCGAAATTGACACTTTTTTTTAATATCTCGTTTTAAATATAAGTTGTTGAATCAACATAAGACTGTGACGAATAATATAAGTTGGCGGGTATTAAATGTTTCCTGACATAGCAGTGTGAGGTGATCGTTTGGAGTCTGTCACACGTCCCATCAACCAGGCCAAAGATTTGATATTGGGGAGATCTTTTCATAAAAAAATCTTGGCAGGAGTGGGAAAGTGAATACGGGGTATGGCTAATGTGGAGTGCGTATCTTCTCATTCATCGTGTGTGGCAGATGAGTTCGGATCGTCTATGAAGTGAGCAGCAGGGTTTCAATTCGGGCTATTGGATTCAGTTCAATCCCTATGAGTTTTGGTTCGTCTGCCACGTAACCGCGACAGCACGAATCAGTTTGTGCACACGTGGCGGATGAACTGGGTGAACAAGGTGGATGGCCACCTACTATCAATTCATCTGTCACGTAGCAGCACGAAAACGCGCTGGATGGATGAGGTGGAGGACTCCTGAAGGCCCGTAACAACAGTTCCTGAAGTTCGTGTATGGATATTTATATAATGCATGAACTTTATTGATGTGACTATATCATGTCATTTCATGGGGTGCACGCGCTAATCGTTGTATAAGAGACAAAGAGATGCAAAGGTGAAGTCCTTGCGGAAGGATGAAGCGTTGGGTGATAGCAACTTTGAGAAAATTTGTTGCAGAGGCAAAATCTTTGCTAAAGGATGAAGCATTAAGTGTTGGCAACTTAAGGAAAAGTTGTTGCAAGGAAAAGTCTTGGCTGACTTTGGGAAAAGTTGTTGTAGAGGCGAAGTCCTGGCTGAAGGACGAAGCGTTGAGTGTTGGCAACTTTGGAAAAAGTTGTTGCAGAGGCGAAGTCCTGACTGATTAGACAGCCTAAGGCTGTGTGCTGATAATTTGAAACTTTTGCGTCTTCCCAAGGTAATCATGAGGGCGTCGCTTGCTTCCAAGGCATGTCCCCCAGGTAATAAATGGTAATCATGGCGACAGCTATACAAGCTCAACGCGAAGCGTTTTGGCAGGAGCTTAGCTACACCTTACATCAGGACCATTGTCTTATGTGACCTTTGGAATTAACAGTGATGATGTGCTATAGATTTGAACAGCTAAGATGTGATTAGTGATAATCTAACGATTGGGTGAATTGGCAACAACTATATAAGGTTAAAACCTCTCATTTTGCAAGTTCACTTTGCAAAATTTTCTGATCTCTCTCCACTCTCTATTCTCTCCATTCTCGTCTTGCTTTCCTTTTTCTTCGGCGACCAAGACCTTGAAACTCCGGCGATCATCCTCCCCCTTAACGTATACTTCCTTAGGTAGTATGTTCCCTCTTTTGCTCCATTTTTCTTTTTTGGGCTTTCGAAATTCAAACAAATGGCTACTGAGAGGTCTGAGAATACATCCACGAGTGAGAAAAGGTAAAGTGTGGGGAGTTCTGCCATTAGGGAACCTATAGTTGTCACTTCAGACAAACTAGGTAGGGCCATCGGGTCGGGGTGAAAATATTTGGAGGCTTCTAGCCCATCCCATAGACACTTCGATAAAATGGAGGGCCTCTGATTACCTTTCCAACATTACCCCAGAAATTTTGCCCAAGTGTAGACGGGTCTTTAGGATCCCTGATGATATAGAACTAATAATACCCGAGGTCAGGGTGTGTGGCCATAAACGAGAACTTATCGAGGGCATGCCTTAGACTTCATTTTCATCCATTCTTTAGGTTAGTTCTACGTTTTTACGGACCGACTCCGACCCAAATCCATACAAACTCCTAGGCCAGCCTAAGCATTGACATGCCCTTTAGTTCTTCTACTCCATCTACTTCCCCAAAAGTGTAACCGAGGGTGAAAAGAGTAAGGGATGGTACTACTTGACCCTTTGGGGATCCCACTCCTCATTTGTGGTGGGCATGCCCTCCTCGGTGAAGAAGTGGAAGAGGTTATGGTTTTGGACAGTTAGGAGATGGGACACCATGAAGAATGACCCCATGACTCATCTTACCGTCCTTACCTCTTACTATACAACCGGTAAGTTACCTTACCTAACGGATTTTACTTCTTATTACTTAATATTTTCGTTGTTTGCAGGCTCTCTACCGATGTGTGAAATCTCCGAGGAGAAGTGGGACATCATCAGCCATATCTGCCTGCACCCACTAAAAGACCGGAGCTACAACGAGTTGATTGATAAAAACACTCACTTCACTCTCCACGGACTAATGACATCTAAAGGTGAGCTTTATTTGTGCCCTCATTTGGTTAAACGTTCTCTCGTGAATATACTTACGCTTCTTCCCTGGTGCAGATAACTTTTTGAAGAAGAAGCCATTTCGCCACGATCCTTCGAAGCATGGTGGAGGCAAAACTGTTAAAAACCAGTTCGACTACTTACAAGAAGTATGCCGAAAAAATGAACAAATTGAGCAAGGGCCAACTGCCCAATGAAGAGGACGAAGTGGAGGAAAGCGCCTCCTTACAAAAAAGGAAAAAGTCAGGCCTATTAGGGGCTTCCTCTTTTGCTTCCACGATGGCTAAGCCTCTAGCTCCTTCCATTCCTACCGGGGTGATCAAAACGACCCCGTCTAAGGTTCATTTGGTGGCTGCACCAAAGACTATTGTGCCCAGCCCTGTCTCCCACACCGGAGAACCACCTCAGAAGAGGTTGAAGAAGTTTGCCAACTCTCATCGCAGGAAAGCGATAGATTTTTTGGGATGTAAGGATGACGATCTCTCCAAGGCAGTATTGGAAATGCTGCTTCTTGAAATCGCTTCTGCCGCCTGAGTCCATAACAAGTACTAGACCGAGGATGGTGAGACCATATCACCTCTTGCGAAGTAGAGGACCTCCTAGCCTCCAAGAACGCCTATGTGGCTCGAGCTCTAATTTCTTGCTTGGCAGCAGAAGATTTAGTCCAGGGAAAGGAATGAAGAATTAGAGCGAAGGATTGAGGTCTCGGACAAATGGGAAAATGAATTGAGGAAGGTGAGGAAATAGACGAAGGAGTTCGAGGTGAAGAAGATCGAGGCTTAGGTAAAGCTGGACACCACTGAGATTCAGGTGAACCAACTTAAGAATGAGCTATGAATCCATTTCTCAAGTTGTAGCCTTGACGAAAAGGGTCGACCAATCCAATGAACATCGGCGAATTTACTCCGAGGCGTTGGAGCAGGCCAACAAGGACAAGGTCGAACTTAGGATGCTAACCGAGGCCCAAAAGGAAGAGATAGAGTCTTTAAAGGTTGAAGTAAAGACAGTAGGTGAAGTGTTAGTTTAGAACTACATCGGCAACTTTGACCAAACGAAGGAGTATGCTGAATTCGCCAACTACTTGACTTCATGGAGTGCCCAGAAGATGATATCTCGCTTGGGGAGGTTTATCCAGACCTGGACATAGGATTTTTAGAAGAAGAGTTCGGTGGTCCTACTGGGGGCCGGCCTAACGTCAAGGATGAGGAGGAAGCTCCTAAAGAAGAAGTGGAGACAGGGGCAATTGTAAATATAGATCCTTAGTTTTTCTTTTCCTTTCTTCTTCATTGTAACAACTTCGGCCCTGATAAATTTTGTTATGAAACCCTTCTCTTAACTATCGTGTTATTTCTTTGTTTGAACTTCACTTAGATTGGGCAAATTAAAAAATATTAAAGTTTAAACACTTCAACTAAAGAAATGGAGTGTGAACACTTCACCAAAATGAATAACATAAATGGGATCCAAGTGTTAGCACTTCGCTTAAACACTTCGACTAATCAAATAGTATAAGCACTTCATCAAAATGAATAAATCACATGGGATCCAAGTGTTAACACTTCGCTTAAACACTTCACCAGGGGAGGCGCAAGTGCCTTTACTAATGAAGTGTTCATTGTTTACGGATGTGGCCTTGCGGGGACGTCACGTACCTCGGCTAAGGGCATTTTTCAACGTGGAAAGCATCAATTTTGAAGGATTGATGAGGCAACCCCTGTGGGGGTATCACACGCCTCTCATATTGAAATGGACATCCTTGGTTGAGGTGACCCCATGGGGCATCACGCACCTCGGCAAGGGTGTTTTTGGGCGTGGAAAGCATCATTTTCAAAGGGTTGATAAGGCGACCCCTATGGGGGTATCATGTGCCCCTTTCCTATCGAAATGAACATCCTTGGTTGAGGTAATCCCATGGGGGCGTCACGCACCTTGATAAGGGCATTTTTGTTGTGGAAAGTATCATTTTCGAAAGGTTGACGAGGTCTTCTATTGGGGTATCAAGCAACTCTGCTATCGAAATGGACATCCTTGGTTGAGGTTACCCTATTGGGGCATCACGCACCTCGACAAGGGCGTTTTTAGGTGTGGAAATCATTATTTTTGAAGGGTTGATGAGGCGACCCCTGTGAGGTATCACACGCCTCTTCTATCGAAATGTGCATCCTTTGTTGAGGTGACCCCATGGGGTATCACAGACCTCGGCAAGGGCATTTGTTCGTAAAAAAACGATGAAATGGAAACTAATTCATTCTATAGACAAAAATATTTACACGACCAATGTTAACCTTTATAATTTCTCTATTGATAATACTTCCTCATATGTCAATATTCCAAAGATGAGGTATCATTTTTCAGTCCAATTTTTCAATCTTTTATGTGCCAGGTCACACTTCTTCCGTAAAGCAATACGGGCATTCCCAGTTCAGCCCCAATGTTCTAGTTCCTGGTTCCTTTGAGGATGGAAAAACTTTCCAGAGTACCAAATTGCCAATACGAAAAACCTTTTTCTTTACATTGGCATTATAGTAACGCATCATTTTGCGCTGGTAAGAGGCGAGTTTCACTTGAAAGTCATCACTCTTTTCCTCAAGGAGTTCAAGGTCGAACGTTCTTAGTTCATCATTGGTAACCTCATTGAAGTGGATGCGATGGGGGTGAAGGTACTCCAACTTCTACTGGGTTGATGGCCTCAGCTCCATAAGTTATGGAGAATGGAGTCTCCCGGCTGCAGTCCTGCAGGTTATTCGTATGGCCCAAAAGACTTGGGAGAGTCCATCAACCCACGCCCTTTCTGAAGCATCCAACTTTCTCTTCAAGGTGAATTTGATGATTTTGTTCACCGCTTCGACCTACCTGTTTGCTTGGGGTGATGAGGTGTTGAGAGATGCTTCTTATTTTCGAGCTCATTACACAAGTCTCTGATCTTCTTGCTGTTGAATTGCTTTCCATTAGCCGAAACAACAAAATAGGAGATGTCGAACTTGCATATGATATTCTTCCAAAGGAACTTGGAAGTGTTCACTTCGGTAATCTTAGCAAAAGGTTCCGCTTCGATCCATTTCGTGAAATAGTCAATTGCTACGATGGTGCAGCATGCATTCCCTATCTCCTGGGTAATGGTTCTATGAAATCAACTCTCCACTTAGAAATGATCAAGGACTCGATACAATTGTGAGTTCTTGTGAGGGTCCTCTTTGCACATTGTAGAAACGTTGACATTTATCACATTTATGTAAAAATTGTATTAAGTTCATTTCAAGGTGGGCCAATAATATCCCTATTTGAGTACCTTATGTGCCAGTGCTGGCCCTCCAGAGTGGTTGCCACAAACTCCCTCGTGGATTTTCCTTAGGATATAGTTCGCCTATTCGCCTCCTGTGCACCTGGGGAGGTGGATGAGAAACCTCGCTTACATAACACATCATCCTGCATGATGAAGTGGGCATCCCTTTTTCGAAGCCGACAAGCTTCGGCTTCATTGATCGGTAGGTCTGTTCTTTAAAAAAAGCAATGATAGGTTCCATCCACACTGGGGTGCTTTCTATCCACATCACTTCTTCTTCCCTTATAATTGAGGGTTCAACAAGATGTTCTATTGGAATCAACTTAAGGAGTTCGGAATCCTTACTGTTAGCCAACTTTGACAGAGCGTCGAGGCACTTGTGTCAGTTCAAATTTTTCAAAATTGGGGAGAAAATTCTTGACTAGTTTCAGGTACGCCGCCATGTGCTTGTTTCTGGCCTCAAAACTGCCATTAACCTGGTTTACCACTAGTTTTGAATAATTGTTGATGGTCAACCTCTTCACTTGCAATTCCTTAGCTAAATGAAGGCCGGCTAGGAGTGCTTCATATTTAGCTGCATTATTGGATGCTTTGAATTCAAGTATCACTGCACAGTTAAGCTTATGGCCCTCGGGGCTCTCCAAGACTACTCTGCTCCTGAGCCAGCTTCTTCAGATGATCTATCAATAAAGAGGTTCTAGGTGGGAAGCTCCATCGATTCCATACTAACTTCTATTTCGAGAGCTTTAGCAAATTCAACAACAAAGTTAGCTAAGGCATGGCCCTTAACCGCAGCCCTTGGCTTATACATTATATCAAACTCACTAAGTTTGACTATCCATTTCAATAGCCTTCCCGAAGCGTCTGGCTTCTGAAGGACTTACTTTAGTGGGGAGTTTGTCAGCACGTGAATGCTGTGGACCTGAAAGTATGGCCTCAACCTTCAAGATGCGGTGATCAAAGAGGGGGCAAACTTCTCCATGTCCAGATAACGCACCTCTGCCGATGGCAATGCTTTGCTTATATAGTAAATGGGCAATTGAAGTGCCTCTTCTTCCCTTATAAGAATTGAACTAATAACGTCATCGAACACAGCTAGGTAAAGCAACAAAGATTCGTCTTATTTAGGTCTGGATATAAGAGGAGCTTGTTAAAGGTAACTTTTCAGTGCCTTGAATGCCTCCTCACACTCTGGTGTCCGTTGGAACATCTTCACTTCTTTGAGAATCTTAAAGAAAAGAAGTGAGGTACTTCTCTGCGACCTTAGATATGAAGCTGTTGAGTGCGGCCACTATGCAGTAAGTTGTTGCACCTCTTTAGGCTTCTGAGGTGACTTCATTTTGATCAGTACCTTAATCTTCTCAAGATTCACTTCACTCCTCTCTAATTCACAATGTACCTAAGGAACTTACCGGATGCTATACCAAATGCACCATTGAGAGGATTTAGCCTCATTCTATATCTCTCCGCATTTAGTACTCTCATCTTCTATCTGTACGAGGATTGGATTGGATGAATTTGTAAATGGTGGCAAATGATCCTTGGGTCTATTACGATCATGTCCTCATGTTTCCATGCAAAGACGTCTGAGTTCTTGTGGAGTAAGTCCTTCAGTTATTCTTTTACTTTATCACCCAAATCCTTTCCTATTTACAAGATCTTAGAGGCGTCTTGATCCTTCAATGGAAAACTTTCTAGTTCGTCTATAGCTTCCTTCTCAGGTCGGTCCTTCACAAAAGCTTCTACCATCTCGACATATTCCTCTTGTACAGGGGTTTGCCATTCTTCAGCGACGTCGGTCATTTCAGCATCAGTGAGCACCATGTCAACTCCACAGTGTTCAACTTTTCTCAAGGAGTTGAGATAACACTCCCTTGAGCCCATCTGATCATCTCGGATGATGGTTATTCCTTGTTCAGTGGAGAACTTCATGCATAAGTGATGGATGGAGGTGACAACCCATAACTCCTTCAAAGCTGGCCTTTCTAGTACTCCGTGGAATGCAGATCAGTGGTCAACCATCAGGAATTCCACGAAGTGGTGTACTACCAGAGGTGGGGTCCCCATTTCAATAGTTATTGTAATCCTTCCTATTGGAATGATGCTATCTCCGGTCAATCCATATAGGGAAGATGTCATATGGGTGAGTTCATGGTCCACCATCATCTTATCATAAACAGAACTGAATAGAATGTTGACTGAACTCCCGTGCGTTTTAGTTTATTTCGAGCCACCACGGCTCTCACTACTAGTGCATCGCTGTGGGGATAGTGTATGCCCACCACATCTCCTGAGTGAATGTAATGGGCTCTATTGGCCACAATCTTTGGGACTGATTTACTATATAGCTGGTCATGGGCGGGTCTTTAGCCTTCCTAGTGTAATTCCTTTGTGCATTTATGGACTCACCTTCTACTTGTGGTCCTCCAATGATCATGTCAATTTCTCGAATGAGTTGGTTTTCATTTGCGATAGCGGGATCTCTAATGGGTCACTGTCTACTTCTGGGCCTATCTCGACCGTCGTTAGCACCATGTTGAGGTGAGTACCGTCTTATCTCACCTCTCCTAGCTGAGTTCGAACTTATAACGTTGTCCTAAGAGTGGCCTTTCCTGCTTCAGAGGTTGCTCCTTTTGGTGACGAGAGGCCTCTGGCATTCACTTGTGTCGTGGCCATAGAAATGGTGGAAAGTACAGTAGGGTCGAGCCTATTCGGGGAGCCTACTTCTAGGCCTTCCCCCTATTTCTAGGATTAGAGGGTCTCTTAGGCATCCTGATCCCAACGTTGTCATTGGGCCCAACATTTTCACAGGCCAATGTAGGCAGAGTGGTCAAAGTCATCGTAACCAAAGCCTAATCCGAGGTAAGGGCAATGGTATGCCTAGCTTACGTCCACTGTTGATTTACTAATGTGACGTGGGTCAACACCCCATCTGCTTTTGGGGCGGTGGGAACCCCTATGCCGCTCTGTTGCGATGATCAATCATTTCTTCATTGACAATCTCAATTTTCATCATCTCTATCAGCTCTTCATATGTGGTAGGGTTTTTACTTTGGACATCTCTCCAAAATAGTGTGTTCATTTTCAGTCTCTCTTTTAGTGCTGAGAGGGCTTCTTTGTCCGTGACTTGTTCGCAGTATGTTATTTCATCGGTAAAACGGGCAAGGTAGCTTTTCAACGTCTCCTCTGCTGCTTGTCTCATATCCTGGAGGTGCTGGATTGACGCTTCTCCTTCTTTCCTAGACAAATATTGGTTTAAAAATGCTTTCTTGAGGTCTGGCAAGCTCCTGATATTGAGTGGTGTTAACCTACCATACCACACTTTGGCTGCACCACCAAGTGCTAAGTGAAAGGCCCTATACTTTAGAACTGGTGAAGCACCTCGGATGCTTATTTGCGTTTTGTACTTGTTGAGGTATTTCTTTAGGTCACATTTTCCCTCATACTAAGGAATTTTGGGGGGGACGAGTTTGAGGCATAAGAAAGCTACGAAGCTCCTTAGAGAAGAGAATGTTGTCATCATCATCATCAAACTCATAAGGTCGACATGGTCCATCAGAATCATCCCCATCCGCTGAGTAACGAGATGGCTGTTGTGATGCCCTACCTTCCTTTCCCCAATCCACAGGCTTTGCCTCTCTTGCCTATTCTAGGCGGATGAGCCTAGGCGGCTTGGCTTTGTGCCTGTTATTGTAGGCGAATTGGCTGTTGGGTGGATTGATCCTTATTTCTAGGCATTCGTTCGATTCGATCAAACACGCTTGCAGACCTTTGAGGCTAGGGGTGAACATGGTTCGGTTTGAGCGGTTTATGTTGTATTTTCAACTTAAACTATTTTATGCGGTTTGAAAATTTTCTAAACCAAACCAAACCATTTTTTGCGGTTTGGTTTGATTTTAATTCACGGTTTAACTATCGACGTTATAGTTATATATATATAAAACAAGTTAACATATACATTTAAACAAGAACTAATACTGTTAAATTACATTCACACTTGTTCAAAATTTGATATCTAAACAAA
>CAIGRO010291708.1:0-12070 GCA_903798355.1 Fraxinus baroniana
CTTTCCAGCGGTATCCGAAATCGACGGTTTTGGTGGTCGGAAGTTGCCGAAAAATTGCCTCAAACTTGCCCAAAAAATCTGAAAATTCAGTGACCGTTTGTGAAAGAAATTTCAAACTTCAATGGCCGTTTCTGAAACTTTGAAACTTCAGTGACCGTTTTGAAATTTTCAGGTAACTTCAGTGACCATTTGTGAAATTAACCCCAAGATTTATATATTGAGTAGATTATCCAAAAGATTTTGTAATTCAAATAAATATGTTGCATCCTTTTTAATTGTTTTTATAGTTATATTTGTAAAATTTGAATCCAGAAATACTTAATACAATTTTAAATAACAAGATTTCTATATTGAGTAGATTATCCAAAGGACTTTGTAATTCAAATAAATATTTTGCATCCTTTTGTATTGATATTGACAGTTAATTTTATAAAATCTTAATTCAGAAATACTTAATACAATTTTAAATAACAAGCTTTCTATATTGAGTAGATTATCCAAAAGATTTTGTAATTCAAATAAATATTTTTGCATCCTTTTGTATTGATGTTGGTAGTTAATTTTGTAAAATCTTAACTCAGAAATACTTAACACAATTTTAAATAACAAGATTGGGAAAATTGCAGTCGCGGTCCCAAATCTTTTTTTATTTTTATTTTATTTTTTGCTGACTTTATCTCAACCTTCACTTTGTGCCATCACACGTCATAAACCTTTGAGAAGTTCGCATCGAAGATCCATCTGAATCATCGTTAGTCAACCTGGAAGATAAAAAAATGGGATATTTGACAATTTTAAGGAGGGACATTTTCGTCCATGCAGTAATTTCTTTTTAAAAACAATAAAAAAAAAATCGTCATCTTCTTCAAACACCCCATCGCACCCACCCACCCCTATTCCCACCCTTCCCCAACACCAAAATACATGCCCCCACCGCCACTGTGGCAATCGCAAACGTCACCACCATGGCTACCATCTTAAACAACAATTTTCAACACCATTGACCTAACAATTTTCTTCTAAGATGTTTTATTACGTTAGGCCATACAAGATGTCGTCTCTTCAAGGAAGTTTCATTGAGATTGGGACTGTCAAAAGCAAGAATTAAAACCTGGAAAAGAAATTGGCGGAAGCTGAAGATTATGCTAAGAGGATTCAAGCTTCGTTTTGGGAGACCTTCAAGTCGTATGGCAATGAACCACCAGAGAACCGGCCGCCTCCTCGACCTCCATATGGAAATGGGCTTTCAGTGCTACACCACTTGGACCTCCTTTTGCTCCTAGCGTCAATCTTATTCGGGCTCAGGTAATGGGGGCAATGGTGGCAGTGGAAATGACAGTCGCAATGGTGGTGGTAATAATGGAGAGAAAAGTAGCTGGGGTGGGTCTAATCTGGGTAAAAATTTACCGATGCCAAAGGAGATCTGCAAGGGACTTGAAAAGTTTGTCATTGGCCAGGAACGAGCTAAAAAGGTCCTCTCTTTATTGCGTTAATGGTGTTGAAAATTGTTCTTTGAGATGGTGGCCATGGTGGTGGCGTTTGTAGCAACCACGGTGGGGTGTGGACGACATGATTTTGGTATTGGTGAAGGGTAGGGGTGGGGTGTTTGAAGAAAATGGTGATTTTTTTTTCTTTTATTTATTATTTTTAAAGGGAAATTACTGTGTGAACAAAAATGTCCATCCTTGTAATGGTCAAAATATTCCATTTTTTAATTTTTTGAGTTGACTAACGGTGATATGGACGGTTTCTGTTCAGATGGACCTCCGGTGCGAATTTCTCAAAGGTTTGGGACCTTTGGTGGCACAAAGTGAAGTTGGGTAAAGTCTACAAAAAATGAAAAGGTTTGGGTTGCATCCTTTTGAATTGATTTTCACATTTAAATTTGTAAAATCTAAATCCAGAAATACTTAATACAATTTTAAATAACAAGATTTCTATATTGAGTAGATTATCCAAAAAGATTTTGTAATTCAAATAAATATTTTGCATCCTTTTTTATTGATGTTGATAGTTAATTTTGTAAAATCTTAATTCAGAAACACTTAATACAATTTTAAATAACAAGATTTCTCTATTGAGTAGATTATCCAAAAGATTTGTAATTCAAATAAATATTTTGTATCCTTTTGAATTGATTTTGATAGTTAAATTTGTAAAATCTGAATCCAGAAATACTCAATACAATTTTAAATAATAGAATTTCTAAATATTTTTCACTGCACATTGCTAGTCATTTCAAATTAAGTAAAGATCTATGTCCTATAGATGAATTTGACATTCGATTCATGAATTTGACATTCGATACATGCAAAAAGTTCCATATGCTAATGTTGTGGGGGTAAGTGATGTATGTTATGGTTTGCACTAGACCTCATGATGCTCATGTTATAAGTACACTTAGCAGATTTATGGCTAACCCTGGACCTGAAAATTGAACTGCTTTATAGTTGTTGTTGAGATATTTGAAGGGGCCCTCACGGTTTATCCTTTAGCGCCTGTAAAGGTGTAGTACTTAAATGTTTTGTAGACTCTGATTTTGTTAGTGATACGGACAATAGAAGGTCTATTACTTCCTATATATTTACTTTGTATAGGACATGAATGAGTTGGAAATCCCATCTTCGGCTATTGTTGCCCTATCTACCACCGAAATTGAATATGTTGCTACTACTGAAGCTGTAAAAGAGGCTTCATGGTGAAAAGGCCTATTATTTGAAACAAATGACCTTAAGAATCTTGTTGTTGTATACTCATACAATCACAGTGCTATACGTTTAAAAATCCAATTTTTCATGAAAGAATTAAACAAATTGATGTCAAACTGCATTTTATAAGAGAAATTGTTGCTAAAGAAGCTTTGCTTCTTGAGAAAAATGCTACCCAATGTAACCCATCCGATATGAGAACAAATGTACTACCTCTTACCAAGTATAAATCCTGTTTGAAAATGTTGAACATTAATGCTCGTTAAGTTTAAACTGGTGTAGGCACTAAAACTTGATGCAATTTTTGGAGATGCATGGAAGTTGTGGTTGCCTTTTTAGATAACTGGATTGAGCTAGAAGTTCCCTGTATTACCACTAGAATCAATGTGATCATCTATTGGATTGTGATGCGAGAGCGAGATCCAATCCAAATTGTTAGGCTATAATGAAATGGCCTCTCGTCCTAACTTGCTATTGCCCAATAACATCTTCTAAAGAGGCCCAATGAAACCAACCCAATGAGAGCTTCACAATAGTTGGCATGTGTTGAAAGCTTCAAATGTGGGTATTTGAGAATGGAGGTCACTAAGAATTGGGATAAAAATGGGTGCATGAGTGGTCTTTCTTTTATTTAGATTGAATCAAATCAAATATTTTCCCTTCCTGGCCCCTCGGGGCACATTCAAGTTGGTAAAGGAAGGGCATTGCTGAGCTTGCAACCTCAGCGTGAGGAGTTCGATTCCCGGTTGGAGCAACTGAGTGATGTAATAATCAATATTGGTTGGAGCAGTTTGGTGATGTAATAACAATGGAGGAAGACTCCCTTGGGGCCAGGAGTATAAGGGGTGCTCGAACCCTGGTTAACTTGGGCATAACCCGCGGTTTACCTCCGCCGTTACTGAGGGGTCGGTGGCTGGTGGTCCAGGAAATTAGTCTGGCTAAACTGGGATACCTGGGTACCCAAAAAAAACTATTTAATCAAAATTCTCTGTACTGTCTGAGCTCTTTCTCTCTGTATTCCTTTAGGTGTGCTCTAAATTTCTAGATCTCTAATTCCCAACTTTGTCACTCTTCCATCAAATCATGAATCGCACTTAGGTGCGATTTCTGAATTCAAAATTAACTTTTTATTTTTTATTATTTCTTACTTTAAAATACATTCTTTCAAATTTCATTTTCAACCACATATTCTTCAATAAAATATTTCACATCACATCAATAATTTTTTCTTACTTTTTAACCATATATTTCTCATCGTAGCACTATTTAAAATACATTATTTCCTTAATAATTTCCATCAAACACATCCTTATAANGCATATTATTTGTCACTAAAATAGATAAATGAGAAAAAAAAAATTAGAATAAAAAAGTAATCAAATTCAAAATATAAAAAAGTTGAAAATTTTATAATTATTAAACTTGTTTAAGAATTGAAAATTTTGAAAAAAAAATTAATTTCAACCAATATTTTAAAAATCGACCCGAGGTCAAATCAATATCGAACCCAGTTGTCAAATTGAATAAATAACTCTACACATAAATGTAAAATATTATAAAAAAATAATAGATATTTTTAATTTTAGTTTACTAATTTAAAATAAATAAATATCTAATTAAATTTATTATTGTGATTTATTTTACAACTTAAAAAACTAATAAATATCTAATTAAATTTATTATTGTGATTTATTTTACACCTTAAAAAACTAATAATTAATATGTAACAAATAATTTGATATGTTAATTGAAATAATGAAATAAAATATTTTTGTAATTTTTATTAATTTCAGATCGAATTATCGGATCGGACATCTGATAACATAACAAATCGAATATGAATTTAACAATTAAATATCCGTTGGATTATTGGACCTGGTCGGATTGGATAATTTTCTTATCGGATCAGAACTCTCATGGCTTTAGGAGGGGGCGGGCCCCTAAGCTAGCTCCCGCCTTCTTCCGGATTTGCTCAATCCGATCCATTTACAGCCCTAAATAGAATTATGGAAGGCTTATATTTCGCTCCCTCCTCAACATCATATTCTACCTAGTCATTTTTGTAGTTGATTCATTTGACTTTTCACAGATAAACTTCCATCTTTCCTTTTTGTTTGCTGCAACTATTTTCATGGTGGGTTTGTTCAACTAACATCTGGAATATCCATTTTCATTGAGGATTTTTCAACCGGGGTTTCTTCAACTCTTTTCTAACGATAACCATTTTCACGGCGGGAACCATGTCGAAAAATTCGTTTTCCAAATCAGTTTGCAATAGCCACTTTCTTGGAGGCTTTATTCAACCCTTCGTCGAAAATTTCAAAGGAAATTTTCAAATGCTTCTAGTGGCCTTCTTCTTCATTCTTTGGGAGTTGTCTTTAGTTTTTTTTGGTAGAGAGACTGCCTGGAAAATTATGTTTTTTCGATGGCTTTTTGTATATTATATAGCATGGTTAATGTATTGATTTTCCATGGACTGTGTCAATATATTGACCTCAAAAAAGCGCCAACAGCATTTTGGCCACCTCCATTTCACATAGGCATCACCTGCACACTGAACACTCCGTTAGAAGGCAAATGTCGTCGGTCGGGAAAAGCGTTTGGCGACCTTTTGTACTCCGATGATCAAATCAACGGTCGGCCAAAAAAAAAAAAATAAGTGCAAGAGACGAGAAATGAGATTTGAATATGGTTAAAGAACATACCCTTTGTGAAATAGACTCACGCACATGTATATAAGGAAATGACAATGGGCCAAATGAGGCTATGGGCCAAGTTTAAGTTAAGCCCAATCAATTGAATGTCGGTGTCACATCGGCATATATGGAACCCCATCTGTCATGTGCATGTCACTTAATTCATTATTATTATTATTGATAAGTAAACAAGTCTTATTATGTTCTCTCAATGAGCTTTTTGGACGAAAATTAAAATCAAAGACAACACTTGCTAATTAAAGGAAGGTTTGAGATAAAAATTCAACAAAAAAAGTAAGGAAATGCTACAATGAGCAAATCCTTAGGACTTTGGGAGCAACTAAAATTTACTGCAACAAGTAAAAATCGTGTTTTGAATATGATTACCCAAAAAATATTGTTAACGTAACTTGAAAAGTCATGCTTATGTTCAGTCTATTTTTTTTTAATAATCTGAACATAATTAAAGCTTAGGTAGAATTTTCAGGTCTCTACCTAAACTCAATGGGGGGAAAGGATTTGGATTCCCGACCCTATATTATAAGTTGAAAGTACTACTTTCATTGCAACGCAAAATGATGGGACCAAAAATAGAATTAAAAAATATATATCAATGATAAGATTATATTTTCTCGCACATACGGCACCTTTTGAGCTTCAGAGGACCGTGCTCTTTAGTTCTCATGGTAACTCCTTCATATGATATTCATTGTAGCCTATTATACTTTCCCCTCTTTAGCAAGCCAGTCCTCAGAACTGGAAAAGATTCAGTTAAACTTTAAGTTAACATTTACCAATCATCGTGCCAAAAGAAAGCCTCCCCATGTACCAAACTTCCAATCCGAAGTCATCTCATGAGCCTTTCCATATTTGAATCATAGCATATGAGGCCTTTCTTGCCACTTCAAAACCATTCTTTTCCTTGTTAACCATTTGACTCGAAAGCTCCTTATAGAAGGCAATAAACGACGTAAAACTCTTAATGTCTCTTTCATGTTCATTGGAGAAAATGACATAATCTACAAATGCAAGATGGGTGATAGGAAGTTGGCTGCCATGCTTAAAATCGATATCTGAATGCATAGAAATTCAATACTCGTAATGAATAGAGATTGTGAGATGAGATCACCCTAGCGGAAGCCCTCTAGATAGTTGTAAGAAAGCCGGCAACCATTGATTAGAACAGAACCATTTACCAGAGATACTCCGAATTTTATCAACCCAATTATAATGTTCCTATTTCGGTATGAGAAAAACAGTAATTGCAGAGAAGGCCTAAGGAAGCATAGCACGTCAGCAAAATTCAAGCACAGCACTAACAACATACTTCTGAATAATGTCCAAAAGATCTGATAAAACAAAGATGTAAACCCAATTAAAAAGAAATTTCAAGTGGATATACAACCAAACTTGAATATCCACGCAAACCATTAGGAGCCCATGATGCACAAATTTTGAAAACGTTTAGGTATGATATACAAGATACTGTAATAGCATCTGAACTCTTTACTTGTACAAACCTTGTAGAAGTAGTCTTGAGGCTAGAGAAAACGAGAGCCAAACGGAAAGTTATGACAGTACAGTGAGTGACATCCTAAACGACTTAAATTCTCCACAAAACACTACATAACTAACAAAGAATAACATGCATGGAGAATCCAAAGGTCGACCTCTCAAGTTTATACACCTCAATTTTTCTGTTTTTCACTTGTGATAACAAACTGCATCATAAAGTAAGAAAACAAAATGCAGGGATCAAAACTCTAACTGGAATACAGATTATAAGAGAATGTCTCAATGGCTATGAATTCAAGCAACAGAAACTTCATAGCCACACTATGCCCACAATTCCAGATGTATTAATAACAGATAAATGAACGCCATAGTATACATTCCGAGACTACTGGTACAAAATCACGGACATCCAGCATAAGACATGTTATACGAGAGATATTTTCAAAGAATAATATACAGTTGTAAGTAGGCCGACAGTCTTTGAAGCCACCAATTATTATGTCCTAAAACAGAGTAGCAAGGTAAACACAAGATATGATGGTTTCTTATATAGAAACAACAAAACAATAGCATTCAAGAAGGGAAGTATACATACTGTATGTCACACACTTCAACTTAATATCAAGAAATGTGCTCTTACTTTATCCACTAGAAGTTAATGAACTTAATCAAGGCATCCCAATAATAATCAACGATATCAGTGACCAACTCAGATGGTGAAGAAAAAAGGGGAATGACACACTCCCAGAGTTCAGAGGAATCCAAAACTAATTCATAGAATTTTCAGCAATCGTTGATCAGAATTAGATTCTTTTCCTCTAAACAAAAGAAAATGTAAGAATGTAATCAAGTTGAATGCTTCTGACAAATCTATAATATTTCTATTTACAAGAATATTTCATATGCTGTGTCCAAACACAGGCATATGCAATAACATTACCATGCCAAATTCAGCCAAGAACGATTACGAAATCAGTTTCAATGAGACAATAAATGACAAAAGAACTAGGGCTAAAAAGCTACGCATGTAAAATAATTATAATCCACCAAGAACACGCATTAAATAACTATCAAATACATTGATACCAAATACTGATGAAACTAGGAAAGCATCGTGTAGGATTTCACAAATGAAGTAAATGAGAATATCTTATGCCATCGACAAATCACAAACAATTAATAGGAAAACAATATGACAATTTATGTTTAGTCAACAGATTTTTTTCTTCTCATTTAGAAAGTAAGTTATAACAACATATAATTCTGACAGCTTTCTTTTTCACAGCGTGAAGGTATTTTCTATGATTATAAAAAGATAAAGATTATTTTGTATTTTGAATATCATTGGAATATAAACACTATGCCAAAAGGGTGGGTAGCTGAAACCAATCCATGTTGGAGATAAAGTAGTTTAAATAAAAGAGATAAATATATATATATATAATTGGCAAAAGGTGAAAGACAAAGATTATAAATTTGTGCTACTGTTGTTGTTCCAAACAGTTAAACTACTTAACGTTTAAAATCCCAACATCGATTGGTTTCAGCTACCAACCTTTTTGGCTTAGTCATTAATATTCCTAGGACATTAGAAATACAAATATATCATTATCTTCTCATATGCATAGAAAATAGCGTCATGCTTTGAAACAAGAAAACTATAACAAAGTCAGTTGTTTACATTAATCAGAAAGACTACCAAAGTTTATGCTTAAAAACACTTGACAATTGTGGAATGCTCCAAAACTAACAAAATGAAAAATTTCCTCTCCTATAAACTAGTAATTACTACAAGCAAATAAATAAAAATATAAGAAAATAATTTAATTTACTTTCTTAGTTTACGCGTAAAATAAGTGCATATTTTTGGCAAGTTTTTAACGAAATCTCCATCACAAGGATGAAAAAGTTGACGAATATAAGTAACATCAACATTATCCAAGATTATATTATCTGATTACATATAAACCTCCATACTCATACCCTTTGAGGACCGACACAAAGGACAAAAACTAAGCTTACTATCACACGCCTTACACAGGCACAGATGGTTACAAGGTAACAAAAGCATGCACACTTCATTGACTCTACAAACCTTACAGGTCATCAACTCCTTCATTTCATTGCTATTCTTGTGAAAGAGGTTGAAGTCAATTGCCCGACCATTGCAGCAAGAGGCTGTATCATCAATCTCGCTATCACCACAACCTTCTTTACTATCTCTACTTTGTGCGTAGACCTGCTGGAGATTAAATTTGAGGTTGTTGATCATGTTCTCATTGTATTTTGCCCGCTGTTGCCAAGCATTGGCTTCCAATGCAAGTTGATCAATTCGCAATTCAAGTTCCATATTCTTTTTGTTGATGTCTTCCACTTCTGCCTCTTTCTCCTGGAGTTTCTGCAGGAGCTTCTCCTCAATATATGAGATCATCTGGAGTTGGTGTGCTTGAAACTTCTCTAAAACAGCTTGCCTCAGACGATCTCCCTATCCGAACATAAAGAATGGAAAGCTATTCAATGATCTTTCATAGCTACCAATAAGATTTTATATTCTTAAATGAAAGTTGAAGAGTTTCAGGCTTTAAATATTTCAACAAGACAGAATAAATCCATGTTTCAAATAGGGCATTCATTTTCCCTTTTTGAGGTTAGGCACAAGTCCAAGAAAAACCAATGAAATAATTCAATAAAATAGAAAAATAAAAAATATGCTCATAATAAACCATAAAGCATAAAGCAAATTCATAATAAAAAATTAACAAAACTAAAAATCTTAACTTTCATACGAACATAAAAAATTCACTAAAGTAGCAACTAATAAGTTTTCAAATTAGTAACACCATGACAAAATTGTAATATAATATTAAGTAGAAACAACCTCCCATATCATCATTACTAGTAGAATCTTGAAGAGATCCTCAATATATTTAATTCCTCTATCATCATAGTCATCAGACGCATCACTATCAGATTCTTCTTATTCTTTGTCATCATACTTTACTTCTAATGATGACTTCTCCTTCCACTTCCATGAAAAGGCGGAAAATAAAACGAAAAACCCCTCAAAACTGGAAAAGGAAGACATAAGGGCACAGACTAGCTGCCCTGAGGCTTAGCCTTCACGTGTAAGTTTCAAGGCATTTAATGAGAGCCTCACGTGAGGCAGGCCTCAAATCATAAGCCTTAGATTGCTTTTCAAAACAATGGATTAAACATAAGGAAGCTACTTATATTTACTGTGTTCTCGTATTGGCATGACAATCCAACAACCCAATAGAAGATTTCAACGAAGAACAACAACAATAGTCAAACGTACAAATTAACATCGTGCATGGAAAATTCTTCATAGTTCACTCTTGAGGTTATCTTTAGATTGTTATCCTTTCTGACCATTCAACTGACAGCAGCCGAAAACTACCAAACATGCTCTAATTGACATAGAAAGTCACTTTCTTCAAAAAGGAAATTTTCTGAAGTCATTTTCAAAGTATTTAAACTCAAAATAAGCATGAAATATTGACAAATTTCATCTTTCAAATGACAGATTGCATTTGGGTCAGAAGAAAACACAAAGCAGAAATCTTTTGAATCAACCGACCATTAACATTTAACACTGCCGTTTACCCGTGCAGACAAGCATCATTTAAGGCTAAAAAGCTTTTGATTTCATGCAAAACATATACAACATTTCAAATTTAGTAACAAATACATAATCCATAAAGCACCACCAAATAATCACAAAAAGAACTGCCTCAAAACTTACACCTGATCATACTTAAAGGTGCAGTTATTTTGCTCAATTCACTTTTCTAAACCAATAGCCCTTGATAATCCAAAATAGTACATCTTCAAATCCACAAAAGTCAAATCATATACAAAATTAGAAGAATTGACAGTCACAGGCACATCTCACTCTGCGACATAAATGCAAGCATAACTTATATCACAATCACAAACATTAAATCGCGGAAACAAACATTCTTCAACAAAAAGGGAAAACATATCAAGACACAAAATTTACCACCTGAAGTTTAATGTATCTATCAATCTCAGCATCCTGTCTTTGCAACTCACGGTCAAGTTCATCGCTCACCAGCCCAAGCAAAACCGATTCACCGGAAGAGGCTAACCGGGGATTTTCCAATGATAACCCTAGCCCAGTTGACACTGGTCGGGCCTGCAAAAAATCCAAAGAAATCTGGGAATTATTATTTTTATTGCTAGCATTATTGGCGTTGTTCTCCAGAAAATCTTTTTCTTTGGGCAGGTTTTTCTTGGTCTCTTGCCCAAAATTCCACTGTAAATCCAGCCCATTTTCTTCTTGAACCCCGCCAGGAGCCAATCCTGCTACTTGAACTGAAACCCAAAACGGAAAATCAAATAAATATCAGAAAATAGTGATTAATTTGTCAATAATAGGAACACAAGGCAATTAGTGAAAAATTAGATAAAAATACAAGGAGGGATGTAAGGGGGGTGATGATCAGGGAGATTAGGGTTGCTGAAGTAGGTGACTTGCTGTGAAATCTGACCCTCCATGTCATACAAATCCCTGAAAACAATAATAATTATGCAATTGATCAAAGAATCAAAAGAATAAAGATCAATTTTTTTGTGGGTTTATGGGTTTTTTGAGAGTGCTACCTGAAGGGCTTGGATTGCTGTGGGTGTGGCTGAGGTGGTGGTTCTAGATATTGTTGGAAATGGTTTTGAGGGAAAGAAGCCATGGCCGGCTAGAAGAGAAGAGAGAGAAAGGAGAGAAAGAATACTGTGGAGAGGTGGTTTATGGGGAAAGAGATTCCTATTCGTTTTGCTAGCTAGTCCTCGAAGTCTTATGAAAAGTGATAATTGGTTGATATAGTTGGCGAAAATTGCTATTAATAATCCCAACCTATTGCTCTTGCTACATCTAGTCATCAACCTTTTAAATGGAGCACTTATTTTGTCCACATTACTCATAAAATGACACTTTAAAGGCACTCACCTTATTTTTTCATGGGCCATAGAGGTAAAAAATAAATTAAACAAGAGAAAACACGAAAAAGCATTATAAAACTGAGAGTAGTAAACAAGAAGCGACTCAAAAGAACCGGCACAATACGCCTAATCAATTAGAATACAGGAAAAAAAAAAAAAAAAAAAAAAAAAAAA
>CAIGRO010291711.1:0-11837 GCA_903798355.1 Fraxinus baroniana
CAAAGAATTCGAAATCTATGGTTTAAGATATGTTTTATGCTTCCACTATTTTCATTCTCATTGAATTTCAACATTGATGGTTACAAGGTTGATTATTGATTGGATTGAATCGATAATCCTTTTCTAATGTTTTCTATCAATTAAACGATCCTATCATAACCATTTTGCAGAACCCACTCTATTGAAGCAGATTTAGGTTTGCAAAAATCAGTGGTTGAATGATAATTTGATCGCATATATTAAGAAGAATGTATTTGACAATATTGAAAATAATGTTAAAATGGAACGTTTTCAACGTATGAGAACGCGCAGAGAACAATTGTAATAAGATATCGAATGCCTTAATTTTTTTTTTTACAGTTTTTTGTAAGTTTGATTGTGCTCCTCAACTCAAAATATCTACGTTCACCACTGCAGACACTAGAAATAGTAATGACTATCATAGTTAGTCCCATTTTATTGCCATCCTTAGCTAAATTCCTCATTAACTTCTCCATCTTGTCTCGTCATAGTGATGTGAGAATTAACTTATTAAAGAACATTTGGCTAAGATTGAAATGTTTACTTAAAAGCAGGACTGGAGAAAGAGGAGGGTTTAAAAAAAATGATTGGGTAAAAACATATGTAAAAAAAATAAAAATAAAAATAAAAATCACTTAAAAAAATCATTTTTTCCGAAAACCCGTTTCTTGGGCAGGGATTAAAACACAAGTTTCCCCAAAATTCCACCCTTGCTAAAACCAAAAAATAAGTGGAAATTATACCCACCCATAATTTTTAACTTCCAATTTCAAAAATAAGATTGAAAAGTTTTTTGTACAAAAATCAAGTGATAGTTCAATTTTTTAATATTAAATATTATAAAATTAAATTAATCTACATACCCACCCCATCCCATTTCACTTCCTAATTCATTTTCTTCTTCCCTTTCTTTTTGTTATTGGCGTTGATGCTCATAACGCGGAGCGTCGTTGCAGCTGCACTGTGAGCAAGTGTGGCAACAATCTGAGCGCCATGCTTAGCCGTTGTACACAGCACTCAAATCTGATTCTGCAATAGCGATCGCTTCGTTGCACAACGATTAGGGGAGCTCAAATATGACGATGTAGTGGCAAACGCTACGTTGAAGCAACGATCACATTATTGCTCTGGTGCTCGGATAGTTACGACAAAGGCACTCGTTGTTTCTTCCTATTTCAATCTGCTGCTTAGCCGGTATTTTAGGGTGATTTTTATTGGTTGTTGATAGTGTTTTGCAAGTGGTGTTGGTGTTGGTGGTGGTGGTGGTGGTGGTGAATTAGTGTGGCGGTTATGGTTGTGGTGAGGTGGTGGTTGTGGTTGTGGTTGTGGTGCTGATGTTGGTGGTTACAAATGGTGAGGTGGTAGTGTTGGCGGCAGTGGTGGTGAGGAGGCTCGATGTTCTATTAGAAATGGGGTTGGATGTGATGAAGAGTGTTTGTAACTAATTATTGAGTAGATTGTGACCAAAAAATTACTTAATTTTTGACCAATAAATAATATGTAATTTATAAAATAAATAAATTGTAATCAATAAATAATATGTGACATGATAAAATTTGAAATTGTGATTAAATTTGTAATTGTGACTCACAATTAATTAAATTATGACCAATAAACAAGTGTGACATATAAAATTTGTGATTTGTGATCGAAAAATAAGTCGTAATCAATAAATTGTTTAAATTGTCATAAAAAAATAACATGTGACCAATAAAATAGATAGTTGTGATCAATAAATGACATGTGATCTAGAAAATGTGAAATTGTGACTAAATATGTAATCGTGACTCGCAATTTATTAAGTTGTGATCAATAAATTTGATAATTTGTGACCTTAAAATAAGTTAAGACCTAAAAAATTGTAATTTGTGATTGAAAAATAATGCATGATCTATTAATTTGATAATTTATGATCGTTAAATAAATAGTGACCTGTTTGATTTATAATTCTGATCGAAAATAATTCGTTATGACCTATATATGTAATCGATAAATTAGTTATGGCCTATATATATTAATTTTGAAAATTGTATTTTGCAACCGCCCTATATATGTAATGTTCCAAAAAATAAGTATATTATTCTATGAATAGTGTTATCTAACATCAGTCTATGTGATCATATTTAATAGATCTAATTTAATGAATTATTTAACTTTACATTTAAATAAATTTATCATTTAATCATTTAACGTCGCTTAAACTAGTGTTATGCATCCATGAGATTGAATAACATTACTTTATTCAATTGATACATTCCAAAAACTTTCAAATCCACATCCCTAGCTAACTCCAAGTAAAATTTTCTTTTATTCTCCCGAGCAAAATAAATACTCTCTGGATGTAGTTAGACACAAAGTCAATGTCGGATCTGGATATTGGTTCCTAAAAATTATGAATAATGCTATTTAATATTATGATGATGAATTATGAATAATGCACGAGATATTTTGTGTCTAGATTCTTGTTATAAGGAATTTGCATAGTTTCGATCTAAGTGAGGTAGTATTTTAGAGGATAATTAGCACAAAACATTTTCATTGTTTGTACTTATTATTCAAATCATCCCTATCATTTCAAACTTGACATTTGTACCCATTATTTCATCATTTTCTTGTGGAGTTAATATTTTCCATATCATTCCGTCAATTTCTTCCATCAAATATGAATAATTAGAGCTAAACATCTTATCGTTTGCCTTTATTACACAAATCATCTTTATTATTTTAATTTTGACATTTGTACCTTCGGACTAACATTTCTTTGCGCAAAATATCCTTACCTTCTATTTTCTCCATCATATAACAAGTAAAACACCAATAGAAGCAAAAATAGCAAACTAAATGCAGCTTGTACTTGCTCTGACCTCCAAGTAGTTTCGGCAAAGGATTATTGTCGAAGTACATAAAACCTTTGATAATTCTCAGATGGAAACAACCATTTGTATAGAAGATTTTCTTACGTAAAATTTACAGATAGACAAAATGGTGGGGCGAATTTGTGCATATTATGACATTTTTTTATTGATGCGGGACCTACCAACGTGTGTGTAGGTAAGTTTTCTGTAAAAATATCTTCTGTACACCAAACATTGCTCCTCTCATATTCCTCAATGTCAGATAGAGGACCAAAATTCACTTATTATAGTAACAAATAATACCCAAAAGTTGAAAGGAGAAACATAAAAGAAACTGCAAAGGGAAAGGACTTCCAAAACTTATGTTGCTAGTTATTGGAAAAATTCTACTGAAGGCGCCTCCTCTCAAACTGGGACTCGTGACAATGCGGATCGAGCCAATCTCTAGAACTCTTTGAAGTGTTGAAGGACATTTTTTCACCACCCACAAGCTCTCTCAAGTTATCAACCTTATTTTCCCGCCCAGTTCCAATGTATTGCCTATCAGCTTCCTTGAGTTTCTGTTTGAATCTCTGCTTGCGGCTAGAAGAATTCAGCTCTAGCAGCTTCGATTGTGACGGTGGGGCTCCGTGAGGTCCGAGATATATCTTCTCTTCTTTACTAACCTGCCAAACGTGATTCATAAACAGATTGATGTACTTCATTAGTCTGTTCAATACCCACATTTTTGTTTCTTATGCCGCTGAATAAAAAAAACTAGGCAGCTTTACCTGAACTGTGGACAGTTTAGAATCTTCTACTTTTGGAGAGTCAGTTTGATTGAGGTCTTGATCTCCAATGCCCAAGCTCGGAATCACATATCCATCAGTGTCTAGCAAAACACAAAACACAGTAAAGAAAACCAGGTCATTATAATGAATTTTCGATTATGCGATTGCCTGGAGATTTAAATCAACTGCATTAACAGCATGCACCACCTCCTCTGAACAAAAGACAAGGTATTAATCTAGTTGTTAAACTGTCAAGCATCATAAACATGAATTGTTTTCATTTCAACTAAATAAAAGGAAAAAAATTGGTAATCGGTAAACCTAATTTGGATGAGACTTTGAAAGGTCAATCAATTTGCACTAAATCAAACTACACATGATTGCCTTAGAGCTGACTACAATGACTAATGAGTATCCAAAACTCCATGTACATAACCCAGCAGTGGAACAAATGTTGCACACTAGCAGACGTGGGCAGAGTAACATCAAATCACAGTATTCTAGCCCATATAACGCCTCAATAGGCTTAACAAAGGGCCTGACTTAGATTTGCTGTGAATTACTGCAACCCCGAACGGATCATATAGACAGTAGAGCACTTTGTGATGCAGAGGTTCACCATGAAGGTGCATCTCAAATCTATAATTACTTTGTACTTTCGAAAATTAAGTAGGAACTTGAAGGGTTTTAGAAGAACATGATTTATATATAACACACTGATTATTATTTCTCTTGATAACTTCGAATGCCTTACAAAGAGGAAAAACTCTCCTTATATAAAGAAGAAGAGCATTTAAAAGTACACACGAAACTCACGCGTTTCCGACATAATGGACGTGTCATTATTTTACAGTACACATTTTCTAACTCGCCTTATCTTTCCTTTTAGAAAAGAAAGATTCTTATCCTGACTATAATACAATGATACAACTAAAGCAACAAATTATTACACAAACGGACAAACAGACTTTAATAAAGCAAATCTTGCTTTAATAAAGTAGATATATTGATATCTTTGTCTTGTCATGATGTATTGATATTCATAGAGTTTTCTGGTCGTGAGGGTAAACCATGTTGATTTAACCAGGGTATATTGATATCTTGAGTTTCACTTGACCATTGATCCTGTGAGTCTTGAAAAATACTGATAGCCATCTTAATTATGGTTTTTCAACCATGTTTATTCATACAATATTTTTCAATCATGTTGATTCATACAATATTTTTCTAGTTGATTTAACCAGTATTTTTCAACCATGTTGATTTGACCATGTTGATTCATAGACTCATAATATCCATGGCCAAGTGAAACTCAAGACATCAATATGGCTAAATCAACATGGTTTACCATCACAACCAGAAGACTCTATGAATCTCGACACATTATGATAAGACAAAGACCGCAATATATCTACTTTATTAAAGCAAGATCTGCTTTATTAAAGTTTATTTGTTCGTCTGTATAATAATTTGTTGTTTTAGTTGTATCATTGTACTATATGTCAGGATAAGAATCTTTCTTTTCTAAAGAAAAGATAAGGTGAGTCAGAAAATTTGTACTATATCTATTTAAATGACGCATGTCCCTTATGTCGGAAATGCGCGAGTCTCGTATGTACTTTTAGATGCTCTTCTCCCCCATATAAGGAGAGTTTTTCTTCTTTATAAGGCATTCAAAGTTATCAAGAGTTCGATAAATAATAATCAGTGTGCTTTATATACATCATTTTCTTCTAAAGTATTTCCAGTTCCTACTTAATTTCCGAAAGTAGGAAGTAATTATAGATTTGAGTGATATGGAATAAGATCTGAGTAGAAACATAAGTATGCTATGCAGTTACACCTTCATGGTGAGTCTCTGCATCAAAAAGTACTCTACTGACTATATGATCCGTCCGGGGCTACAGTAATTCACAGCAAGTCCAAGAGTCAGGCTGTTTGTTGAGCCTATTGAGGCGTTGTATGGGCTAGAATATTGTGATGTGCTATAAATTTGCTGTTAATCCGCCCATTTTGGTTCCAGAGCCATGTTGCTATCTTACACATATCATGATAATTTATGTTAGCAAGTATTGGAAGAAATTAAGGAAGAACATCTTTAAAATTATGTCTTCTCTAGAAAACTCTAATCATTTTTCTTTGCCTAAATCGTCTTCATTGTCCTCTTCTTCTTCTACTTCCTTTAGAAAATCTGATGCCTCTAAAATGGAATATCTCTAAGAGTATCCTATCTTTCTGAATCTAGTAATAGGTTATGTTTTCCTTTTATATGTTTGACGTCAAAATCAAAGTCAAAGTTTAACCTAGTATTCAATAGGCCATATGGTGAAATTGAAAATATTAGTCGCTAATTCCTTCTTTCGATGTGATACTTGACATTTCTTCATGAATTTATATCCGGCATTATAGGACAATTGATTAGTAACAAAGTAAGGTTCATCACTTGCATAAATAGTTTTAATCCATACCCCTTCCACGTGGGAGAAACAAGGAACCATTTACCGATTTAATATTTTTTCCACAATACCGGATTACAAAATCATGTGAGTTTATTCATCATACCAGAAGGTTTTAACAAGTAGCTTCATCCGTAAACGCACCAGCCTATCTAGTACATATAAATGCAAAAGCAAACAAAAATGAAGTATTAATACAAAGCTATGCAAATATCTAATCAAACACATTGGCTTGCTCCTGAAATTTAAGAAGTATTAATATATGCTACTTCAGCTCGTTCTTCTATCATTTACCTAATTTAGATGCAAGCTTCAGAAAAAAAACTTGTGATGTGATTCAAGTCCCCAAAAAGCCTTTACCAACACTCAATCCCTAAAATCACACACTCTTTTAAACCAAATGAATGAAATAAGAACAAAGCTGAAACTGAATGAACCTTAAAATAACATGTAGTATTTAATTAACCATGTTAAGTGTTAACCGTGTATATTAGAAGTTTCATCATTCTTATTCATACTCAATCCCCCACCTTAATTTAACATCCAAATTAGTAGGAGTGTTGTCTCTAGATAGAGTATACTTAGTAACATTTGGAACTCATCGTGTTTGGACTATGATTGGTTTGCTTCAATCATATCTTCGTGGTATGCTTAAAATCCCAAATTGCAAGTAGAGAAATATCATATATTTAGATTAAAAAAAAAAAGACTTAAGGCAATTGCTAAGAGACTCTCTAAACACAAAATAATCTCTATATCAGAGTCAATACTTAACAATAAGCAGTAAGACACACTCTATTTTAACTTTTTAAAATAGAGTGGATCTAGCTCTCTAAATTTGGAGAGCCAAACCCACCCACAATTCTCAATTAACTATGATTGCCTTTAATAAGTTACAAATTTTAATACTTTGCAATTTAAATTATTCAAATCACATTTAAATTGTATGTTCATTGACATATAAAAAATTATATTCAAGAAAAGATAAGGAGACATCAATAAATGTTCATATGGAAAAACACAGTAGCGGACTGCATAAAAAAAATTTACTCCCTAAATTTAAAGATGCTATCTATTATGGATATGATGCTTTTAAATATAGAGATGCTCTAACATTACATGCCCGAATTTCTTATTTTTTTTTACTGGATTAAAAGGCTTAACATTAATGGCAAGTATAAAACATCATATATTATATATAATATTTAAATAATTCATCAAATGTGAATCAAAATTAGACCCCAAATCCATGCTGATAAACCTAATGCGAACAGGTTTACAAATTTAATCGTAGTGAACAAAAACAAACAGACCAAAAATCAGAAAGAGTGCCTGAATAAAAACAGCGTTAATCAATTTTGAATTAATTCAAATAAGTACAAAAAAATAATCTTAATTTCTATGAGACTCAAATGCAAAAGACTGAAAAGCGAATATACCCCACTCGTCTTCTTCAATGGAAGGAGTGGAATGCACTGGAGAGGATTCCATGTGATGCTGATGATCATGGATTTGAGTGTGGAGTTAATTATTCGATCGAGTCTCCACCACCAGCACCACTATTGAGTTGACTCGCTCAGGAAAATTCAAGGCTTCAACGAGAAAAATCAACAATTGGAACCGAATCTGGGATTTGCGGTAAGAATAAAGCTACCGATTAAAAAGAAAGCCCTAGAACGATTCCTTCTACCTACTCAAATGGCACCTGAACTTTTTACTGCGTTTCTTATAGGTACTTAAACTTTTAATTTTCCCTCATCCATGCCCAAACTTCTAAATATGTTTTTATTTAATACCTCTAACTTAACCTGACATTTCTTCTAGGTACCCAAACTTTCAATTTTCTCAATCCATACTCGGAACTTTTAAATATATTTACCACTCATACTTAATTTTTCTAGGCGTTGACGGCTCTAATGGTTCAACTAAACTCTACAAATCACATTCGTTTTACATACTCAAATAAATTTGATTTCATATTTAACCCATGTTTGGTACACATTAAATTTTCATTCTTATTCTTCTACTTATTTTCAACCACACATTCTTCAATAAAATAATATTTTCCATCACATCAATAACTTTTCCTTCTTTTTCAACCACACATTCTCCATCAATCTAATATTCCAAAATTCATCCTTTCAAAATTCTTATTCTTCTACTTATTTTCAACCACACATTCTTCAATAAAATAATATTTTTCATCACATCAATAACTTTTCTTTCTTTTTCAATTACACATTCTCCATCAATCTACTATTCTAGAATACATTCTCCATCAATGGTCATGTAAGCTGTAAGGCACAAGGATGATAAGATATCTTGGTTAGGCCTCACCTTGCCATATTAGGTAATTACGACAGGAATATTCTCCTTTCCTGAATTCTTGTTTTATATTATTTTGTTTTTATTGTTTTAAGCCCTGTTTGAAACCCATTTTGAGTAGAAAATAATTTTTGGAATAGTGATTGAAGTAAGAATGTGTGGTGAAAAAGTGATGGAATTTTTTTGATTTGTGTGTAATATTATTTTATTAGGAGAATGTGTGATTGAAATGAAAAATGAGAATGAGAATGAAAAGGAGAAAGAGAAATTAATGGGTGTCAAACGGGGGCTTAATTTTAAATTTTATTATGAAAAAAAATATAAATAAATAACTAAATAAAGTGGTAAATGACGATATTTTGATTTCCACCCTATCTTTCGAAAAGCTTGAGAGAGAGAGAGGAGAGAGAATGCCACCCCGGATCAGCGGATCTTGCCTCCCATTGTCTTGATTGATCGTACAATTAGAGTTGTCAACGATCAGTCAATTATTTATGATTAAGAAATATATTTGAAAGTTTGGGTGCATATAGAAAATATTTGTAAGTTCGAATGTGGATTAAGGAAAATTAAACGTTTAGGTTCATATTCGAAACATAGTTCAAAGTTCAAATATCACTTGTGCTTTTTACCCTTTTTACCTAGCAATGAATGGGTCATAAAAGTCACTTTCCTCTTTATATTTGACAAAAGTGCTACTTTCCGACTTTCTCGACAAGAGAAAAATATCTTTTTTCTTGCATGTTCGATCAAGAACAAGACTCAACAATATTAAAGTCTTAAAGAAGAAAAAAAATAAAAATATATTTATTATTTTATGAAGTTCCATAATAATGCATACTGGATAAGCTACAATATTATTTTCAACGACGGAGTTGCAATAAAATTGGCCAATTTGAGGTTGGTGAACCCCATGTACTCTTTAGTTATTAATAAAATAGTGAAACACGTATTTGTAAATTAATTAACCTTCAAAAAAAAATATATTGAAACTTAACCTTTTTTTATCGTTTACTACGCCGAAAGTTTCTACACAACGAGTTTTTTTTTTTTTTTTAAATGTAAAACATTACAAAATATATAGAACTAGACTATTTCTTGACAATTAAACAGGATCCTTTTGTCCTATGATTTCCCTTTTTTTTTTCTATACAAAAGCGCCAATATACCATTATTGCTTTACTATAAATGCAATGTATCTTGTTCAATTTCGATCTATTCAGAGTTTGGAAAATACATCGAATATGCCCAATTTTGCAAATTTTGTTTGAACAAAGCAGCACCAAAGGTCAAAGATGTAACCTTTTTTTGTGCCCAAAATCCCCACAATTGATAATGGGTTTCCATAATATTTGCAGACAAGCCCATGATGGTTAATGACTTGGTGACAACACCATCATGACCATGGTTTTCTTGGTTGTAGACAAAGGAAAATGGGTCATTATCAATGATAATATTATAGTTTCCTGCAATATAAAAAGCAGGAAATTCTCTCTTTTATTTCATTTATATTTTCAATAATGAATAATGTACCTTCATGTATTGTGTCGACTGGCTGGCTGGCTTGCACATGAGGAAGCTTTGCTTTGTGATTTGTAAAAGGGTCGAAATATTTTAAATTTAGGAACCCATTGGCCTTTATATATTGCTAGGAAACACAGAAAATTTCCTTCCTTGAGACTAGGGAACATGGAGAAAGCAATTGATCATTCTCATTCATCATTCAAATTTAAACTCTTTAGAGCCTTCTTTCTGTGTTTTGCACTGGTTTCATCTCTAACTTCAATTTCTCTTCATCTCTCTTTTTTGCTTCCTTTTTTCTCACTGTTAGTTCTCTCATCTCTTCTGCTTTTTAACTTCATCCACAAGAAAAGCACAATCTCTGATGAAATATTACTTCAATCAGCCAAACAGAAGCCAGAAAATGAGACTATTGTGCAGGAGTACGACGAAGATGAATATGATTTCACAGTGAGCAATGATTTTGAGCTTCGTTCGAGTTCGATTTCTTGTGAAAATAGTATGTTTTCCAGTGTCATTTCATCGGATGATGAATCGATCACTGAGGGTGATGATGAAGACTATCTTATTGAAATCCCCCTGCCAGAGCAAGTGACCGGTTTAAAACAAGGGAAGAAGAAGAAGAAGAAGTTGGACACAGACGAATTGCTGGATTTGCTGCCTGAATCACTTTTGGAACAAGAAGGGCTTGCTCAATTACTTTCAGAGATTAATGGGGAAGATAATTTGATTGAGATTGACATTTCAGTTGGATCAATCAGATGTTAAACATGCAATGCAAGTCATTTTAGTAACTTACTGTATGTTTTTTGATTGTAGGTGGCAAAATAAAGTCTTTCTTTAAGAACATAATTTCCAAGCATTTTGCATTTTTCAGGCGTTTGAATAAAATTCGATCTACTGTGTAGTGAGGTTGAGATATAAATTTAACGAGTTATCGCGAATTAATAGCTCAACGCGATCGTAAAATTCAAGTCATATCTAGGCCAATGGCATCCAACCATGGGATATAACTGCAAAACTTTGTCACTAGCTACGAGTGGCAAATGGCATTGACAAGCCATTAAAGATTTACGTTGACAATAACTCGGCAGTGCTTTACTCAACAATAACATGAGCTCGACGAAGTCGAAGTTTATCGACATCAAGTTTCTAGTTGTTAAAGAGAGAGTTCAAGATCCATTGAACATATAGGTACATATTCCATGCTAGCAGACCCATTAACCNTGTTAAAGAGAGAGTTCAAGATCCATTGAACATATAGGTACATATTCCATGCTAGCAGACCCATTAACCGATGGATTAACGCCTAAGGTTTTTCATGTGCACACTACACATGGGCGTTATTTCTGAGGATGTACTGTATGTTTGCTCCAGACATGGATTTGATTTTCTACGGAATAAAATTGGTGGTTTATGATTCTGTTTCTAAGCTTACTTGTGTTTTCTATTTGCAATGCTCGCGTTGCATAAAGGACTTTGGAATAATCTCACTTAAAAATAAAGAACGACTAGTTTGAAATAGGCATGTCTGAGATCACATTTCATTTAATTTCCATGCTACTTATCCATATTTGATCTATGTCATTAAGTGTATTAGTATGGTGATCATTGTGATTTAATCACGACTGTATTGTGATAAAAGTCGCGGTGATTCCATTATTAATATATAAGATGGATCAAATTGTTTAAAGAGAAATCTAAGGATAAATAGCATACAAATATGCGCTTGAGAAATTTGTAATATAATTGTTTTAGGAATAATATGTAATCAAGTGGGAGATTGTTAGGAAAACCAACCTAAATATTTAGGAGGTTAGGAAAACTAACAGTTTTTCTATTTAATGGCAACATATTTAATTCAATTATATTAGTTATTTAATAAATAT
>CAIGRO010291753.1:0-12845 GCA_903798355.1 Fraxinus baroniana
TTGACTGGCAAAGCGCTCGAAATTTTTACCGAGTTAGGGTTTTTCCGTGATCATATCGTACGTTATTTACTACTTTTATATAGAACTGATTGTATAACCATTTAGAGATAATTAATTAGTAACTTGTTACTAATTAATTACAATTCTTAATCTCCACATTTACACCTATTCACCCCCTCTCTAGGTGTAGTTTAGGTCGAATCTCGTTATTTCAGAGCCATTAGTCACACATTAAGAGTCTATAATTTTTCTTTGTTGATACCCACGAAATTTCTTGTCTTCTTTGCCTAAAAATTTTGCTTATTCTGTCTGCATATATTTCCAATTTCTATCGAATTCTTGGTTGTCGTGTTCTAATATAATTCAATTTCTCGAAATAGCATATCAATTGAATCCTAAGAGATAGATGCTCGAATGAAACTTTGAGCACCTATCTAAGGGGGTGAATTTATTTTAAGAACATTGCGTGATACATAGTTCTCATTTTGCTAATTCATTAACTATTTTACCATATATTATTTCCTACGATTTCATAGTACTTGTTATGTTCTTATTGTGATTAATAAAACCATATCATTCTTCAAAAACAAACTTAAAACAAATTCTAATAGAAGAACAAACAAGTGGTTAATTTAAATTTCTGTTAAAAAACTAATTTTAATTTAGTTTTTTTTTTTTTCAAAAATGGTAACCGAATTAACCAATATGGATATGGATGCTGAAAATCAAACTGTGACTCAAGTGCTAAGTCATGTTGTGACTCGAACTACAACTAAATTACCAAGTCGTGCTATGGCTCAAACTATGGCTCAAGTAAATGGCCCTACAGTAACTATTCCAGCTAACCATCGGAAAAAAATAGGAGAAATTTAATGATTTGAATTTCAAAATGTGGCAACAAAATTTTTTTGTCTGACCACCTTAAATCTTGCACGATTCTTGACTGAGACTACTCTGAAACTCAATGAGGATGAGGGCGATGTCCAAGCTATTAGCGTACTTGATGCTTGAAAATATTCCAATGTCCCATGCCGCAACTATTTCACGAATAGCTTGGCTAATTTGATATACAACATATATAGTGCGATGAAAATTGCTAAGGGATTGTTTGAGTTTTTGGACCGAAAATATAAAGTGAGAATGCTGGTGCTATGAAATTCATTGTTGACCGATTCATGGATTATAAAATGGTGGACTCTAAAACTATAATTAGTCAATTACATGAACTCCAAGTGATTTTACATTAAATTCATGCCAAGGTGATGATCTTGAGTGAGACTTTCCAAGTAGCTACAATTATTGAAAATCCAAAAGAGTGATGGACTGACACCGATGCTACAATGCATGTGTGTTATGATAAAGAGTTGTTTACTGCGTTCAAATCAGTTGAGAATGGAGAAAAGTTGTTCATGGAAAATTCAGTAACTTCTGAAATCAAGGGTCAATGAAAGGTGGTTTTGAAGATGACTTCGTGGAAAAACTGACTCTTAACAACGTGTAGTATATGTCGGAAATACACAAGAACCTAGTGTCTGGGTCACTTTTGAATAAATATGGTTTTCATATTTTTGTTAAGTCAGAGAAAGTTATTTTGTCTAAAAATAGAATGTTTGTTGGGAAGGATTATCTTTCCGATGGTATGTTTCAACTAAATGTAATGGTTGTTAAGCTAAAAATTAATAAATTTAATTATTCTGCTTACTTGCTTGAGTGTTTCAATTTGTGGCATAGTAGACAATGACATATTAACTATGATACTTTGACTAGATTAGTTAACTTGAATTGCATATCCGCGTTTCATATTGATTCTAAACATGAGTGCGAAACTTATATTGAAGCAAAATTCACAAAGGCATCATTTAACTTAATTGAACGAAATACATAACCACCTGATTTAATTCACAGTGACATGTGATTTAGAGTTTGTACAAACAAGAAGTGGCAATAAGTATTCTATTAGGGAAAAATAATGTTATGTGTATCTACTTAAAAGTAAGGACGAAGCTGTAGATAAATTTGTTCTCTATAAGAATGAAATTGGAAATTAACTAAATAAGAAAAAATAAGGTAGTGAGAAGTGATCAAAGTGGTGAATATAAACCACAATTTGCTGAATTCTATGCATAACACAAAATTATATATTAAACCACGACACCTTATTCGCATCAGCAAAATGGTGTTGCTGAACGATAAAAATCATTCCTTAAAAGAAATAATTAATACAATAAGTTCTAGGTTATCTCATGTGGAAAAAAATTGTGTTATCGACAAATTATCTTTTAAATAAAATGCCCTGAAAGGAAAATGAAGAAACCCCCTATGAGTTATGGAAAGCAAGAAAATCCTCCTATAATTACTTATAAGTGTGGGGGTATCTTGCTAAAGTAGTTGTCTCAATACTAAAGAAGGTGGAGATAGGCTCGAAAAATGTAGATTACATCTTCATTGGTTTTGCAACGATAAGATAATTAAATCCACTAAAAATTATTAAATTCGAGATTTGACATAAAAGATATGAGATTAGCTAATGTTATAATTGGAATTAAAATTTTAAGAATATTAAATGGACTCATTTTAAGCTAATCACATTACGTGGACAAAATTCTAAAAAAAATTATTAGAGATGATTTTGGCATGGCTAGAACGCCGATAGATACAAGTCATTATCTATCTAAAAATAAAGGTGAAAGTGTCTCCCAAGTAGAGTACTCTAGAATCATTAGAAGTCTAATATACTCGATAAGTTGTACAAGATCACATGTAGCCTACAGTGTTAGTGAACTGAGTAAATACATGAGCAATCCAGGAGCTGGCCACTAGAAATGAATAATAAGAGTATTAAGGTACTTCAAATATACTTGTAACTATGATTGCACTATACCAGACATCCAGCAATCGTTGAAGGGTATAGTAAAGCCTATTGGATATCTGATATAAAATATTCAAAGTCCACTAGTAGATGTGTTCACATTGGAATGTGCAACTATATCCTGAAAATCCTCTGAACAAACAGTTATAGTCAAATCTACTATGGAGTCTAAGTTTATAACTCTAGATAAATGTGGTGAAGAGGTTGAGTGGCTACGCAACTTCTTAGAGGATATTTTGAGACAGTCAAAATCTATGCCAACAATTTTCATACGTTGCGGTAATCAATCAGCAATTGAAAGGGCACAGAGTAACATATATAATGATAAGTCTACACATATATGTCATAGATATAAAATCATTAGGCAATTACTCTCAACTGGAGTTATCTTTATTGAGTATGTAAGGTCAAAGGATAACTTTGCTAATCTACTAGCCAAAGGATTAAAAAAATTCATTGAAATGAATGTAATTTAAGCCCTTGAACAAATGAGTTAATACAAAGAAAATACAACCTAGTTGATTGAAAATCCCAAGATCTAGATTCAAAGGGACAATTGAATCGTCGTGGGGGATATTATTTCTTGTGCATTCCTATGATGTAACAATGATGCCCATAAGGATGAAGGATAAGAAATATGCATTTAATGATTATTATGTGTAGAAAATCAAGTGAAGTAATGCGGGTTACTTGTAATAAAAAATTTGAGAGAGAAGTAGGGCCGCTTCTAAAGGAATTGTATGGGGGCTAAAGTCTTATAAACTCTCACAGAAGCAAGCGTATGTTCGTAGCCATAAATGAACAAAATAATGACAGCGAAATTGTGTTAGGAAGAAGTCTATGTGGCGTATATCATCATTTACATAAAAGATAAAACAGTTCAAAGACAACAAATGGTCAGCTATTAAAGTAAATATATTTCACAAGGGAAGGTTCAAAAGGTAATACCTACCTATCATATGCAAGTTCCAACTGTTGAATTATATTACCAAGTCTTTATGTATGTTGTCTGTGTCTCACAATTTTCATTCATGTGAAGGATTGTTAAAAAAAATGGTATATATGGGCTGATTTTGGTAAAATTTTGTGTGGGACCCCGTTCTTTATTTTGGAAGATCAAAGTTGATTTGTGCTCTTCTTCGTGAAAATATCGAAATCATATATTTACTTACCAAAAATAATAATCGGATGGATGAGGAATTGGAGTTCAAAGTTGACCATTGGAAGATGTTTAAATGTATTGGAGGGAAAACAAATAAGGTCTGCCCCGCATAGAAAAATGATGAAGGCAAATACTAGTTTATATATAGCTACACTTTGGAATGATGTAATTATGTATAGCATAGAGGCTCTCTCAATGTGCAATCGCAAGGGAGTGCAAATCACGGATTGTATTGTCACTTTGGACATTGAACTTGTGTACGGCGCGACATAAGGGTACACTTTTTTACCTTTATTTCCTATAAATTATTTTTTTTTCTCCTCCAAACAGTCTTCTGCCTACATATATTTCCACTTTCTGTTGAAGTCCTCGTAGTCGTGCTCTAATATAATTCAGTTCGTTGGAGTGGCATTTGCAGTGCTTAAACTCTACTATTTTCTATTGTATTCGGGAGACATTGTATTTGGGAGACAGACGTTTGAACAAAACCTCAAGCACATATAGTGAGGGACAAATCTGTTTTGAGGATGTTATGTGATACATAGGCCTCGATTTGCTAATTCATTCACTATTTTACCATATATTATTTCCTGTAGTTTCATAGTACTTGTTCTGTTCTTATTGTAATTAATAAAATTATATCATTATGTAAATTATTTTGTCTAATAGTTCCTAACTTCAACCAAAAATTTGTCAACAACTCCTTTAGCTTTGGCTTTCAAGTTTCTCAATCGGTGTCATCTTCTCCTCTTGAGGTAAAGCTTGAAAAATGAAGATTGGTTTTTCTGCTATTTCATCATGTAAAACAACAAAATTATCACACTCATCTCCTGAATATATCGAGTAGATTGTTTTGATAAGTAACACTAAAATCAATTCTAACGAAGGAAGTTGTGTACCTTAATCAAGCGAGTGAATTTTCTTTCGGCAAACTCTAGAAAAAGTTCCATCCACATGCCCAACAAAACTTTTGTTCCATCTGTTAGACCATCCACTGTATTTCCATAATATCCCCAGGGAAAAAAAATTCAAGTCTCACATGAGAAGACAAGACGAAGCTCATTTCTTTATACAATCTTCATGTATGCTAACATTGGCATTAAAAGTTGAAAATTTTCAAGTTGCAGCACTGTTAGAACTTCATAGACACCAAAACCTTTGGGAGTCACTTTTTTTTAATAATGCCAATGTTCACAAAGGAAACAAAAGCTCGCTATGTAATGCAGCTGGAAGTTGTTCGATCAAGTTCCCAACTGTTATTCAAGTATTTATGTTGTAATAATGCCAACTTCTAAAGTGAATGTACGTGCACTAATGGCCTAAGGTACAATCTATAGAAAAAAAAAACGTTGTCCCGAGACTTAATATAAACAATTTCCATCACATTTCGTGATGATGCAAGAAACGAAACTCGACGAAGTAGAGATATATGCAATAGCCAATATGTACTAGGTGACCAAGCAGAAGTGATGGAATGATGAATGTCAGGATGCCTGCTTCCAAGTTGCCATAGCAAATAATGTAAGTGTTATATCGTATGTCCAATCAATTTAGGTTATAAACACTTTTTATATTTTTAATGCATTTATTTATGATAAGATCTATTATCTAATTGAATTACTTTTCATATAAATTATATTGATAGAATTCGTAGATTCAAATCCTATTAACTTGTTAACCACAAGAAGTTGTGCTAGTAAAAATAATTACATATGATTGAATCTTAAATTATCCATGGTCGTAAATAATAACAAAATATGGATATCATTATTATAGATCGACCACCACGTATGACATTTCTCACTTGTCAAGTGAGTAGCTGATTTCATAAGCTAAAATGTAGTGACATTTAAATGAACTCATGAATGCTTTGTTAGAAGAACAAAACATTGAAGACCCATTAAAGAGATTCCACATGGATAACTATATGAGTCTCAGTGTTTAATCTCTAACGTTCTGTAATGAAATTAGTCTTTCAACTTGAGGTCTCATAGTGCCTGATATGTGGACAGCCATATTTTAGTGATGTTGAATGTCATTTCGTCAAGAGTCACTAAGATAAACAAAATTATTGAACAAAAGAAAAGAACTAACAAGTCAATTGTTATTACTGACATGAAAGTAATGATGTCATTAAGCGCCTAAATGAAATGAATAATATAAGGTATCGATTTTGGATTTTGGGAAAATTTAAAGTTACTAGTTCAACCCTAAAGTCACCTAATAGGTGAATAACATGGAACAAAAATCTATCAATTAAAAGCAACAAGTCACTTTTTAATTGTTCTAGATATTTAGTTAATCAAGTTCAATTATCATATGTTGAATTTCCGCAATAATAAATAAAGCAGTACATAACACAAGATTTGATAACGAAGAAAACCCTTAAATGGGTAAAAACTCTAGGACCAATCAGTAGTTTCCACTATAAATAATAAGAACTTACAGTATGATCTAGCCTAAAAAACCCACTAGATTGATCTAATTCATGCAATCTGAAAGACCAATTGGAACGTGCTTCACTTACACCTACTCCCGATCTTTTGGAATTGTCTATCTCTGTGTGGAATACCAAGAACGCATCATTCTTGTACTCTTCCTGTGCTTCGGGTCCAACCTCCATAAAATCTAAACAACCTTTGAAAACTATTGAGAAAGTACATTCTTGATGATAACTAAGAAATGAGTGTTTTAAATTATATGAATTTGATGTTTTTCCCAAATTTGTGATTGATTGATCTCAAGAATCAAAAGGTAAAACTAAATATTTGGATGTGTTATTGAATCTTGAAAGAATGATATAAGGATGTAAAGCAATGATCAACCACCACCAAAATCGTACTGGGTATTGGATATTTATAATAGGAGGTGTTTAGGTAGTATAGGATAAATAAAACTCTTGAAACAAAAACATCGTCGCCCGAGGTTCAGGCAAGAGAGAGGTACATTGCTCGAGCAATAGGCGGGCGACACTGATTTTGCTTTGGTCACTTGAGCATCAACTAGGTGACATGTTAGCGTAAATTCAACAACTTTTTCTTCTTGTTCCCTAGTCGAATCCAAAGACTCATAATTCATCTATACAACCCTTCAAAAGGCTCCATGAGTTTTACAACTCTTTTATAACATTTCTATTCTTTTATAATAATCATTTTGTCTAAAGAATTGCTAACATAACTAAAAACCTAACAATCTTCCCATTTGACATTTTGTGACAAAACTATAAATACAAATCAAGGATGTAAAAATAAAACTAATCTACCCAAACTCAAACTGAATGTCTATCTTTCATTTCTTGAAACTCGTTTCCTAAAATCAATAACTTCAATACCAAGTGTAAAAGCACGTGATACAGGAAATATAATAATTGAAACAGACTATTATATGCTAGCTAGAATGAAAAGCAATACTAATGTTAATCAAAACACCAATTAAAACATGAATATCACAAAACATCAAAACTCAAAATGATAAGCATTCAAAAAAAAAAATCATCTCCCATTCAAACAAAAAAATAATATTCCCTTTACTACAAAATAAACTAAAATTTAAATGTATAATAAACTAAAATTAGCATCTATGACGTGGAGTACTTAGTATAAGCTTAGGTTGATATGGAGTACTTAATATAAGTATCTTCATGTACCACCGTACTACACACACTATGATCTTGTGAGTAAGTCTTGACTGCGTGTGTGAGATTTAGGATGGTCGTCATCTGTTGGTAAGTTGAACTTGGACATGGATTGACCTTAATTTAGTAGACATAAGCTCGAGTTTATCCCCTTAATTAAAATAAAAATGTTTCATCTTATACTCTTCTTTGAAACCTATTTAACAAGAGCAATTAAGCTCGAGGGGTTTCTCATAAATTTATGCCCTATAGACAACTGACTTGAAGTCATTGGCTCAAAACTCATTATAAGGGTCATCTTAATCGTTTAATGGAGAAGAGTCTACACATAAAATGTGAAAAATTAAAGAGAAAATTAAAGACCTTAAAAAGAAAAATATAAATTGTTTGAAAATGTATATATGCTCATAGTAAAGGGGAGAAAATAATAACATACATAAGAAATGAGCTTTATTTATAAGTCCTAATATGCATTATTGGTTTGAATTTCATTAGTAGAGGAATAAATGTATTTAATAGTGATGTTTAGCATGTCTTTTCTCACATATTTAAGGCTTGGAGTCTTAATCAAAAGGAATTCGTGACACTTAACACATATGAGTCACTTATACAATTTACTCAATTTAGACTTGAATTGAATATGTAGAAAAGTTAACTGATCATTGATTATGCTTGTGCATGCTATCAATTGCATTTTTGAGTTATTATATATTGTCGTTGTGTTCGTTATCATCGCTCCTCCTTTTAATCACAAATGGTGAAGCAACAACAATAAATAATAACTCAAAGATACAGTTGATAGCATGCACAAGTATAATCAATGATCAGTAAACTTTTCCACATACTCAATTTAATTCTAAATGGAGTAAATTGTATAAGTGACTCATGTGTGTTAAGTACCATTAATTAAGGGACCAAAATCACCCTGGTAACGAGTTTTGGGACGATGACTCCAAGTCAGTTGACCAAAGGGCATCAAGTTATGAGAAACCGATCAGGCTTAATTATTCGAGTCAAATAGGCTTCGAATAAGAGTATAAAATGAAATATTTTTATTTTATTTAAGGGGATATACTCGAACTTAGGTCTATTAAATTAAGGTCAATCCATGTTTAAGGTCACCTTACCAACAGATGACGACCATCTCAAATCCCACACATGCGGTCAAGACTTACTTACAAGATCATAGTATGTTTAGCTTAGATGGTACATGAAAAAACTTATATTAAGTACTCCATATCAACCTAAACAAAGTAATGAAAAATATGCTAAATCACATCAATTAAATTCATACTTGGTCACAACATACATGTTATGCTGTAGTAAAGAACTTTCCTTCTATTTTTTTCAATTTTTTCAAATTTCTTTTATTTTAAACAAAATGAAACTCGCGAAAAAAGTAAAATCAAACAAAAAAAATGAGATGCATGCAATAATGAATGAATCGGTTAAAAAGCATAAGCATATATTAAAAGTACCAAATCAATTAGGTATACAAATGCTCTTACCTTTAAGAGCACCATGATCAATTTTTAATTTCCCAAACATGATTAGTGGAAGACTTATCTCGAGTCAACTCTGTCATAAACTTGGTCAAATGACTCACTTGATTGGTAAGGAAGTCAATTCAACCATCAAAACCCTGATTTCTAACTCTAGAAAAGTTCTGATTTCTATTTCTATTCAGGAATTTATTACTCCAAGGCCTTATATGCCCTAACTCACAACAATTGAAACATGTAGGGATAAACCTAGGTCCAAAGTTATGTGGTCGCTGATATCTATTCCTAACTTAATAGGTCATACGTTGTCTAGTAGGATTCCATCCTACGACACCCTTATTCTTGAGTTCAGGATTAGGAACATGCGTAGGTTGGTTGGTGGCAGGGATAAAAATGGTTTTGGAAGTACTAGCCATATTATCATTGATCTAATTATATCTTAGACCTCCCTTATTCCCAGCGTGCTTGTTCAGCCCCAAAAGACTGTCCAGTTTTTTAGATCCACTAGAGAAAGCAAAAGGTTGAGACTTGAAATCTTCAAGTTCCCTCAGAAGGTTCTTAACATGGATTTCTAATTTCTTATTATCAACAATCGACTCACTAACTCTCCTAGAGGACTTCTCAATTTCACCTATAAGATCTTTAATCTCAGACTCTAGGAATCAATTTACAGTTTCTAATTTGTTAAAGCATAAAGTAGACTCCTGAAGGTCAACTACAAGTTTCTCACTAACTAGCTCAAGTTCATTGACTTTCTTAAGCACGACTTTATTCACATTCTTAATCTTAAGACTCTCTTCAAATAATTTTTGATAAGCCTCATGAATCTCATCCTCATCTTCAGAATCTTCCTTAGATTGCTCACCACTATCTATTTCCTCAACCTTCTCACTGTCCTTGACAAAATCACTTTTAATCCTAGCGGTGAAGGTCATAAACTTTCCACTCTCTTCATGTGTACACATCTCACTTTGATTATCCAAGCTAGACTCATCATCATTAAGAGTTGCATTCATAACTTTACCCTAATTTTTCTTACCATTAGGGCACTTACTTCTATAGTGAACAAAACCTTGAGACTTATAATGTCTCACGGATTTAGATATATTTCTAGACTCACTGGAATTACCTCTATGTCTCTCTTTGGTCTTCTTATTATTTCTAAATATTTTTTTGAAAATTCTTAACAAAGTAGGCTATTTCCTTATCATTAAGTGATTCTGAATCAGATGAATCATACTCTTCTTCCCTTACAGTGTCAAGGCTATAGACTTGTTCTTCTTAGGTTGAGATATGGTGACTTCATAAGTTTGGAGAGATCCAACCAATTCTTCAATCTTAACAGCGTCTAGATCTTTGCTTTCCTCGATAGTCGTAACTTTAGGCTTAAATCTTTCAGGTAATGATCTCAGGATTTTTCTAACAATCTTAAACTCGGGAATTCTCTCACCTAGGTTAAAAGTAAAATTAACTTTGTCATTCAAGCTCGCATAAAAGTCATCGAAGGTCTCATTATCCTTCATCCTAATTTTTTCAAACCTAGTGGTCAACATTCGTAACTTAGAATTCTTAACAACATGAGTTCCCTCATGTGTGGTCTGTAAAATATCTCAAACCTCTTTAGAACCTCACACATAGACACCCGCCTAAATTCTTCAAGTGATACAACCATAAATAGAGCATGAAACCCTTTACTATTCCAATTACACTTATCTAAATATTTCTTAGACCAAGTTAAAATATCAGTAGGGGTAACTACACCTGCAACTATGGTACGGTCCAACCATTCACTATGCTCAACCAAATACACTTATCCATCGATTTCAGGAAGGCTCTCATTCTAATTTTCCAATAAGCATAGTTACTGCCATCAAAATATGACGGGACAGATAATGAACTACTCATCTAGAAAACTAGGGCCAGGAATCAAATTTGGGCTCTAATGCCACTTGATAATTACTAGTTCAACCCTAAAACTACCTAATAAGTGAATAACGTGGAATTAAAACTTATCAATTAAAAGCAACAATTCGCTTTTTAATTGTTCTAGATGTTCAATAAATCAAGTTCAATTATCCTATGTTGAATTTCCACAATAATAAACAAAGCAGTAAATAACACAAGATTTGATGATGGAGAAAAAATCTTAACTGAGTAAAAACTTCAAGACCATGCCATAGTTTCTACTATAGATTATAAGAACTTATTGTATGATCCAGCCTAAAAAATCCACTAGACTCATAATTCTTGTAATCTCCCAAATCAGTTGAAATGTGCTTCACTCACGCCTGCTCTCAATCTTCTAGAATTGTCTATCTCCTGTGGAACACCAGAACGCCTTGTTCTTGTACTCTTCCTGTATTTCTGATCCAAACTCTCTCAAATTTCAACAACCTTTGAAAACTATTGAGAAAGTACCTTCCTGATGATATCTAAAAAGTGGGTGTTTTAAATTATATGAATTTGATGTTTTTTCCAAACTTGTGGTTGATTGATCTCAACAAAAGGTAAAACTAAATATTTGGATATGCTCTTAAATCTTGAAAGAAAGATATAAGGATGTAAAGCAATGATCAACCACCACCGAAATCGTACTGGGCATTGGGTATTTATAATAGAAAGTGTTTAGGTAGTATAGGATAAGAGCGTATTCTATTCCGATATAGCAAGAAATCAATTTCCTCTGTTAGAGTTGTTATATATCCTTAACAAGTGTACGGTGTTGTGTGGTCTTAAATAAACTTGCTAGTCGCATGATCCATTTACGTGTATGAATTTGGAGATGTCGAGATTAATATAATTGATATTATATTATAATCAAGTCAAGCATATCATGTGCGAGTGAGAGATGTTAGAATAAAATGGGTTGTCCATGTGGGTTGACCCGACCCGTTTTGTATGGAATATATTTTTGGAGGGAGGAGTTGAATTTTAAGTTTGAAATTCAACCTCCCACCACCTATAACATCTACACAACTTCCACTACACTGAAAACACATGAAAATACATGCAAAAATTTGAGTTTCCAAATTGAGAGAAAAACACATGAGTGTGATAGCTTGATTTTGGAAGTATGTCATCTCTAAATTTAAGTTCTTGGATTGTGGTTATCAAATTCTTTCCTTTGTGATCGAATTTCTAGCCAATAAGTGGATACAAGGCAGTGTAGAAGACAAGCAAATCAAAGGCAAGTTATTCAACTTCATTTTGGAGTTTCAAATAAATTCTACAACTTGGAATTCGATTAGAAGCATGCAAGCACATTTTACAGGTAATATGCCTTTCATACCTTTTGTTAGTTGACATGGACCACAAGTTTACTCAACGGCTTATTTATAAACTAAATCATAAAATATTAGAAGAGTGATTTCTCATGTCTAATTAAGCATTTCTGAACACTAAACATCATTCATTTGTAATACTCTTACCCCTCAAATGTGATTATTAACTTTGTAGACGATAGATTCTACAGTTAAAGAAATTGAGTCGGTCAGGCCACTAGCAATCCTGCGAAAAAGTAGAACGAAGAAGAAAGACCGTAAAAAGATCTCAAGGGGACACCGATGTGGTGCCGGCCGAAGACCCTCCGACGGTCAAGTCAGAAAAGCTTGTTAAGAATTATCGAAAAAAGGAGAATTAATTCAGAGTAGAGTATTCGTTTTTCTGTGTACCTGAATG
>CAIGRO010291776.1:0-15596 GCA_903798355.1 Fraxinus baroniana
CTTACTCCCAGTGACAGTCCACCAGACGATTTCGACTCTTTCTCAGCCTGAAAATCAAAATCGCTAATTCCCCACCACCAGCTCCACTGCAGGTTGCTGTGGACGATACCCTTGTGAATTAGAAGGACATTGAGGCGCTAATTCAAGATTTCTAGCTGCAAGGTTTGATGACTTAATTAATAATTGATGGTTTTGAATTGGGTATTCTTTGATATGAATTGGGTTTTGGTTTGCTGAAATTGTGTTTGTAGTTTCGGAGTTCGTATTGATTGAAATTATGGTTAACCTTTCAGCTGTAGTCCGACACTTTTTAGTAAAAACATGAACTGGTTCTATTCCCATTGAAATAAAAATTTGTACTTTTTGTTAATCTGAATAATTTTATCACCACTTTGCTATATGTGTTTTCCATAGAGAAACGATGTCAGATCATAAGGCTACCATAATTGATGGTAAAGCAATTGCTCAAACAATCCGATCTGAAATTGCAGCCGAAGTTCGTCGCCTCTCCGAAACCTATGGCAAGGTGGGTGTGTGCAGTTTTTTATCTTTTGAAATTTCTGTTTAATTGCAGTAGGACTTATAGAAGTGTATGTATAGGTGTAAATGTCGAGTTTGTACAGTCTAATCATGTATTGGATCTTAATATTATAAAGGATATAAGGGCAACCCTTATTTTAGGGAGAAAAAGAGAGACTGAGCTCAAAATAGATTGTAGTCTCTTCGTTCTGGTAAAACACTGCAGCGGCAACTGAATGAAGCTCTCTCACTAGGAGGGAACTATTTTAAATCATGTGTTCTTTACTTGCTTTTGATTCCTATTTCATGGCTCCGCTCGTGTTAATTTTGCTCAATATAATATGCGTTTAGGTGTTTAATCAATATCATGAACTTGTTTTGAAGTAGTTAAGCTAATTTCAGGTGCCAGGGCTCGCGGTGGTGATTGTGGGAAATAGGAAGGATTCTGAAAGCTATGTGAATATGAAAAGAAAAGCATGTGCTGAAGTTGGGATAAAGTCTGTTGACACAAACCTGCCGGAAGAAGTTTCTGAAACCGAATTGATTTGCCGGGTCCATGATTTAAATGCAAATCCTGATGTTCATGGTTTGTTGGTTATGAACTTACAGATCAACAATTACTTCAATTCCTACAACATGATTGGATATATTTAATTTCATTGCCAGTAATTGTCATGTCCATGATCTTAACAATGCAAGTGGGCATGGAAATTCTTATTCATAATGCAATTTGTTCCTATATTTGTCTGATTGTGCCAACTGGTATGACATCGTTAACTGATTGGAAATCCTTATTCATAATGCACTTTGTTCCTATATTTGTCTGATTGTGTCAACTGGTGACATCTTTAAATTATTTTTGTTCGTATAATTTGCAGTAGAAAAACTGGTTATGAAGTGATATTCTGTTCATTTATATAAAAACTATCTGATACACGTAATCTAACCATTGTACTGGCAATAAACCTTACATTTATCTGAACTATTCGGAGGTTGAGGGGTATTGTAGAATAGGCTCGAGAATCAGGTTCAAATAACATTACTTATATAACTAAAAGAACTGGTGATTGGAGAATGAAAAGAATCTGCTTGCATCATGAGCTGTGTGTATCATGCATTAAAAACTACAAAATTATGTTTCTTTAGCTAAAAATCCCTTCTAACTGATTTTGAACTGGACACTGATTTTGACTCGTAGTCTATGGCCAAAAATATCGTATAGATTCATTTTTGATGAGTGCCAGTTGAGGTGGCCATATAATTGAGCTTCTACCCATCTTATCCACTTCTCCTTTGATTCTACAATTCAGCTGACATGCCCGTCCACTTCCATTTTGTTATTCATAATAAATTTTGTTTTCATCTGTTATTGTGCTCTATTGGTGGGGAAAGTGATTAAATAAAAAAATTATTATAGAGTATAAGATATGAGCATTTTCTACATTGTCTCGGTGCAGGTATATTGGTGCAGCTTCCATTGCCTAAACATATAAACGAAGAGAATGTTCTAACGGAAATCGCCCTAGAGAAGGATGTAGATGGCTTTCACCCTCTAAACATTGGCAAGCTTGCTATGAAAGGCAGAGAACCATTATTTGTTCCTTGTACTCCCAAGGTATATCATTCCTGAAATACTTTTTGAGTTTTAAATGACTTTATGGACAGTTATTAATCAAGAAAATATTTAGTCGGTGATTTTGTGGCAACTTAATAAATATCTAGTCTTATGGGCTGGCTGATGTAAACAGGGTTGTCTTGAGCTTCTAAAGCGAAGTGGCATTACTATAAAGGGAAAGAAGGCAGTTGTGGTGGGTCGAAGTAACATAGTTGGATTACCAGTTACTCTTCTCCTTCTGAAGGAAGATGCTACTGTTACTGTAGTCCATTCACGTACGAAGGAACCAGAGAGCATCATTCGAGAAGCTGACATTATTATTGCTGCGGCAGGACAAGCAATGATGGTAACAGTAGCTTCACAATTGCATTCACCTCTCTCTTATCGTCTACATATTGAATGCAATTGATCTTTCCTGATTGTAATTTCCTTTTGAGCAGAAATTTTGATTGACCAATCTAACTTTCAGATCAAAGGCAGCTGGATTAAACCTGGTGCTGCATTGATTGATGTGGGGACAAATGCTATAGATGATCCAAGTAAGAAGTCTGGTTATAGACTGGTCGGGGATTGTGATTATCATGAAGCGTGTAAAGTAGCTGGATGGATAACTCCAGTTCCTGGAGGTGTTGGACCAATGACTGTTGCAATGCTCCTTAAGAATACCTTGGATGGAGCCAAGCGAACAATAGAGCATTGATCGTTCTTCCTCCCGATTAATAAAATCTTTTCTCTGCTGTTTAATTAGATTTTGATTCTTAGAACCCAGTCGAACTGCAGTGCATTGTAGTGTAATAAGATGGAATTAGACAGTGTGCACTTGGCCGGCGTTACATGGATAACTGATTCTCTCCTCCGTTTTAATGTAACATTGGCCTTGAATTTACATCAGAACTTCTCTGGAATAAGGGAATACCTTGCTAGATGGGTGTATCAATTATCTATATCAATAAAATCTTTCTATTTTGTTTTATTAAAATATGTGCATATCAATTATAAGTTTTAATCATGTCTTGTTTAATTTTATTCATCATCGTACCAACAATATATATAGGACTTGTGTCGCGGTAGATAATAGATCCAATGACATCCAAATCTGGACAAGGCAAACTGATATCATTTTTTTTCAAAAAAATAAAATATCAGAGCACCTTTAAAAAGATTAAAATTTAAAAGGAATGGTGAATATGAAGAGAGAGATTACAATGGTGTCATTCGCCTCCTTGTAAATTTTTGTCTATCGAGTATTTTTCGATAGGGTTAATACTTTATTATGACAGTCAATTTCTCTTGAAATTTACACTCATTTTTCGAGTATTTTTAAGTAGGGTTCTTTAAATAAGAATATAATTGGTACATTTCTCCATCATATGCACAAAATAAAAGATAAAAAGTAATGCACTTTCAAAATTGTTATTTCCTTTATGGCAAAAGTTCTTTATTCCTTGTAAGAGTTAGTAATTGGAAATCAAAAACTTTAAAGAGGATTGATTGTGTTTCAGGTTCTACATTCAAGCGATCCATGCAGGATCCCTAGGACTAAAATAGCATGCACTCACATTATTATTCAAGAGTTTGAGTGCAGCTTTAGATTTGATGCACCTGGGAGTTTTGTACTGATTAATTGATGCCCCTCGTGTTATGATCAAATCCATCAACGAATTAAAAGTTCCCGGCTTCACGACACGAATCTCGAGGGGTCCGATGGACTTATCGTTGGTCCGGCATCGACGGTAGATGTAGTCAAGTTCTTCTTCCATTGCAATGCAACACTCTTGCAAAACCTTGGCATCAATGGAAATTGCTTTGTCCACAACGGAGGTGCTGTGAATTATTTCCCAATAAATCACGTAATGTCCAGGCACAGACGAGGTGTCAGCAGAACTAGTGTACTCGAAAAGCAGTGCATTGTAGGGGTCGAGGAGTTTCTTGGCAACAGTTATACTCTTGTGTAAGTCTTCTTCGTTGGTTTTGTCATTGTCGATGCTGAGAAGGACATTTCTCCTACAAATGAATCGAAATTGTGGAGCCTGATTGTGAAATCCTGTCACTTGGAGCACGTCACCAATGCGATATCTATACAAACCTGAACCACTCAAGTCAAAAGATCGCCAAGTATCAACTGAAAATGAATCTATGATATATTGAAGGGGATTATTGAAGATAAAATCATAAAATTCTCTTTGACATGATTGCTTATAGTATGATTCCAGGTTGACATATTTAAAGTATTTGACGATTTTGAATGTCTTCTATAAATCAAATGACAATTATGCTAGATGTACACGTTACACTCTCTCGTATGTGGAATAATCTAGGTAGGAAAGAGAAAGACTATTGAGAAAATCAAAGGAGATGATGATGACATATAGCAGAGTATAAGGAAAATTGTACACAAGAGTGTACATGTAGCATGGTTGATCAAATGAATATCACGTCACCCTTTGGCTCAACAAGTGCAATATAGGTGGATCACACAAGCAAACCAAGAAAATGATTATTTGTACTATTGTACCTTTATAATATTAAGTCAAAATTAAATTTAAAATTTTAATTCAAATTAAAGTCAACAATTAATTTTAATTATATATTTTATAGGACTCACAACTTTTCAACTGCACATTTTATCAATTTTTATCAAAATTTACTAAACAATTGATTTTAATCCCTACCAAGTAAGGGCGAAATATTGTCTCTTGTGTCGTCAATCTCAAATTTATAAAGAAAAAATTCTATTCAATTCTTTGTTGTAAATGTAATTTATGAAATGATAGAAATCATATAGAATAGTCTCACCAGAAAACGTCGTAACCACAAGTTCATAGTAGCAACCGACTACGACGTGTACCAGGTCAACGAGTTGACTTTGAGGCACATCTTCATCTTCATCGAGGTCCATCAAAAATGTCCGACTGTCTCCCAAAGGTATGAATTCGAAGAATCCCATGTTTGGCAACATGGTAAAAGAAACCTCGGACGGGTCGCACAAGGGTTTCAAATTGACACCAAAATAACATTCGGAAGAGGCATACATTGTACAAACCAGTGGCAATTTCTCATCACTATAGTACTTTAGAGATGGTATATATTGGGACATGGAGCCCGTGACAACTGCCTCGATGTACTTAGCATTAGGCCAGAGAAGACAGATTATCCCTTTCCAAGAAGGGCACCTGCAAATTTCCTCAATTTCATCTGCTAAATTTGGATCGGGAGATGAAAGCATGATAGACATGGCGGATCTGCATCCGGGATCGTTGATTGTTGCATTAAGGTTGCCTGTCCTAATGTCGTGGCATAGATTAGGCCAATTGTGTTCAAGGAAGGAAATGGCACGAAGAAGAGCTGAGGCAAATACTGCGCCTAGGCGTAACACCTTGTGTCGATGGATTAGGCCAGCCAACAGTTGGCAATACATGCTTTGGTTGCTATCATAACACAAAATGGCTTGATCCGGGCTCGTGTAATCATTGAATGGATCGTGAGCACGACATTTAAAATGTGGACTCTTGTAGTAACTAGTTAGCACGGTACGAGCCGGTAAGCCACAAGGAGTTGACATCTCGGCCTTGACAAAGTAGAGGAACATGGCTTTGCCCTCCTCAAGTCCTGGTACATACCTAACCATATGACATGTTTGATATGTCAAATTAGATAGCAATTGGCAATATTAAAGAAGAAGGGTAAGTTAAAACATCGTCTGTCCTCCTTTCTTACTGGTTAATTATTGGCATGATTAGATTGTACATAAAGGTACGACGATCAAGATCTTCTGTAATTGATGGCATCAATTTGGGCTCTCCTGCTGATGTACCGGAGCTGCATATGGGAACAGAAACAAATAATTAAAACCAAAAAAACACATGCATGCTTTCACACACACTCTTCCTCTCTCCCTCTCTCTCTAACACACATAGACAGAGAGAGAGAGAAACACGTGCATGCGAGATAGATATATATAGGTATATAGAAGAGACAAAGACAGAGACCTGCATAGCATCTCAGTGAGGGGATGGCCAGTAATTAAACTGGAGTCTTCACCATTAGCAATTCTTACTATGTAAGGGCGAATATCCTTGTACGTAATAACAGGCACACAACGTTTGAATTGGGATACATTTTTCGATCCAACTATGTATTTGTTCAAATAATCTGTCTCCTCGTTTTGTGCTAAGATTTTCTTCAAAATATCCTCTTGAACTTCCTCCGCTTTTGTTGTCAATTTCTCGAGCTCCTTCAATGCCTCCACGCCTTTGTACTCCAACTTCTTCCCGTCCATATATGATCTGTAACATTAAAGAAATAATTATTCTTTTACTCAAAAACTTTTTTTTTTTGGTATTTATTAATAGGAGAGAAGAAATAAAGGACTCTAACCTCCGATCGATAAAAGATAACTCAACCAATCTAATCGACTGAAGTTAAAGGAAAAAAAGTCTCCTCTAAACTTGGGGGTGCCCTTGTGGGTGAAACTGTGTGAATAGTTTAAGAACCTAATAGGGCTATATATAAAGAGCCATGGCATGTCATATGTAATCCAGCTATACATAGTTGCCTCTATCTGTATATGATTGGTGACAGACAATTTTTACTATTGATTCCATTCTTAAAAATCTAGCCTCACTCACACTTCACAATTTTTTATTTATTTTTATTTTTTTTATGTGTCCATTCATTTTGACTACTTCAGCATAAATAAATAATAGTGCCTGAAATTTTTGAGATCAATTATATATGAATTCTTTTCATCGATATTCCCGGTTTAACTTTTCACCCGTATCTACTCTAGATTAGGGTTCAAAAGTCGAAAGAATAACTACTTTACCCATTGAACCCTAAAGATGATGACGCATAGTTATTTTTTCCAACTCAAATTAATCCGGACAAAACCTTAGAAGTTGTATTATTAACTATGTTTGTATAGGAAGAATTTTCTAATTTTCTAATTCTTTTTTACCATCATCCAAACAATCTCAATACATATTCATAACTACAACCCGATAGTATATACAAATTTCTTGTGATCCACTATTATTTTTCTTAATAAATTTATGAATAAACCATTTATAAAAGGGAGGCTAAAGTGTTTAAATGGAAGAATGTATTCTGAAATAATAAATTGATAGAGAATGTATAGTTGAAAAGGAATAAAAAATTATTGATGTGATAAAAAATATTATTTTATTAAAAAATGTGTGGTTGGAAATGAGTAGAAGAATGAAAATGAAAATTTTAATGTGCACCAAACAGGGGTAGTTTGCTGAATATACTTAAATAATTTGAAATTGGCACAAAAAGAAAGAAGGGAATTTGGTAATACCTTTGAAGAGAGAAGAGTACGTTTGCCCAAAAAAACAAAAATCAAAAAATGAATATTATTTACAAATCCAAAAATAGTGGACAAAATTCACTTGCTCTAAAAGTGTCCATGTGAGTAAATTTCAACTTATTTTAAAAGTCGTTTGTTTGCGTCAATGGATGGTAATAATTGGCCTCTGTTTGGGCCACATTCTTTTTTTCATTTTCATTCTTCTACTCATTTTCAACCACACATTCTCCAATAAAATAATATTTTTCATCACATCAATAACTTCTTCTTCTTTTTTAATCACATATTTTTCATCATATTGACAAAAAAAATATATTTATTTGAAAATAATGTGCACCAAACGAGAACTTAATTGAAAAAACAACAATGAAATTGTCACAATTTTAAACAGTGGATCTGAACCCCTTTTCACCTCTTGTTTAGAGAGAGAGGACGAAAANACATCAACAAAAAAAAATGCATTCTCTTGAAAATAATGTGCACCAAACGGGGGCAAAGAAAAAATGCTGTGTACAAGGAGAAATGGCAGGATTTTGTACAGGAAGACACTTGACAATTTTTTATTGGGTGTTGGCAAAAAAAATAATAATAATAATCATACAGGCGCTATCATGCACATGTAAAGGCTAATCTATAAACAGAAGAAAAAAATTGCATAATCTATAAAGTTTCGATGCCTTAATTTCCATTCAAACTTTTGAGATGAAAAGGCTAAGATTTATAATAAAATCAATGTTTTATTCTTCTAGAAAATAATGCATATTAGTACGTTGTAGGAACATGTACCTTCTTAGTACGTATTAAAAATTCAGTTAGTCTACAAGTACAGAATTTTTTTACAGAATTTGTACAGAAATTCAAAATCAACAACGCAGATTCAAAGTTAAAAAAAAACACACACACACAAATACACAGGATGCTGCCACAATAGCATCCTGTAAGAATTCTGTGCAAATTCCCTAAGAATTTGTACAGAAATTCAAAATCAACAACACAAATTCAAAATTAAAAAAAAACACATACACAAATGCACAGGATGCTGTTGTAAGAATTCGGTACAAATTTCCTGTACTCAGGGAATATTTCTTAAAAATTGTAGATCTTGATAATAACCATTTCAAAGTCACAATTTGGTCATATTTGTTACACATTAAAATTTTCATTTTCATTCTTCTACTCATTTTCAACCACACATTCTTCAATAAAAAAAATATTTTTCATCGCATCAGTAAATTTTTCTTTTTTTTTAACCACATATTCTCCATCAATCTACTATTTCAGAATACATTCTTTCAAAATAATGTGGTTCAAACACACAATTTCTTTGTTTTAACAAAAAAAGGACAAAAAAAAAAAAAAAAATCTTCCAACACTTGGACAATCAACAATGTGAGAAAAGACAATTGAATCAATTTTATTTTTTATTTGAACAAGTTATTACATGAGAAAAGAGTCAAAAGACGAGTGAATAAAATCTTTCTTTATGGCTCAATTCCAGATTTATTTATTGGTGAAGAAACAATGTGACTGACGTGTAATACATAAAGAGAAAATCAATGCACTTCTTTCCTCTGATAGCAACCCTAGCTACAGGTTTTGTCCCACAACTTGCACCAAAAGGATTAGAATGGATTGGATTATTCCTTACAAGCATGTTAATTAATTTATATTGGGTTACAAGGAATAGGACCATTTTTCCTACTTGTTAAGTTATATGCTTCCAATTATATGAAATGAAAGATATTTATCACATGAATATTTTCCTCATCTAAAACATTAAATAATAAATACTTCACTTAAAACTATTACAAGCAAAATAATTTATTTAATATTATTTGAAGTTCAATTTTAAAAGATTTTAACAAAAGTAAATTAAAACCTTATGCGTTGGATACTTATTTCATCTTAAATCCACTTGGGATATTATCTTTAACGAGTCCATAAGACGGTAGCAGCAAATTTTTATAATTAGAACTTTTCCAAATGATCATTTGAGCTTAAGACGAACCTTATTTCTCATTTGAGCTTAACTAACTCTAATATCATATTACGACTTAAGAGTTTTAACTTCAAAGGTCAACTTTTTAAAAGTAATAGCTCCAAACTCTTACAAATTAGTTATTTGTTTTATCTTTAATCTATGATGGACATTGCCCCCCGATCGGCCTACATTTTGTTTGGAAGCTTCTTTACATGCGAACTTTAGCAAGTGATTGTTAGAACTTGAAGTTTTGAACTCGGGACTTTTGTCTAGCTTAAGTTGTTCAATCATATGGATTATATTGGAATCGAAAATCCCGCTAGGAATCAAAAATTACTTGAACTCAAATTTTTGCTTACAAGTGTGAACTTCTCGTAAGTGCATGTGATAGGGTTAACCACGAAACCGCAAACTAAACTGAAACTGTTGATTCAAGTTCACGTGGACCCTTGGTTTTTTTTTCCCTCAAATCGAACCAAATCGTTTTAAAATGGTTTGATTTAGGTTTCCATTTTCAAAAATCACACAAAACTGAATCAAACCATTTTTTTAGTTTTTTTCATTAAAAAATTAATTTTATTAACTAATAAATTTTACAATTTTCACTTTTCAGAAAAGAAATACCAATTTAACAATACAAATTACAATCAATCCATTGAATTAATAATCATATAAAGTAAAATTGAGTTCATCATTATTAGCTCGTGATTTTATAAGTTTACAATACATGCCTTAACATGATATCTAAACTAAACTAAAATTATTCCCAAATCATTTAAAAAATAAAAAAAAAATAGCTACGGTACCAAATCATGCCCACGGCTTCAGAAGCCTTAATCTAAACTCTCATTTCTCAAACATTTGACACTTGTCGTCACTGCTAAACAAAATGCGATTCCTAATCGCAAATCGTAAGTCTCCTTTTGCCTATGAGTCTACTAATTTCTACTTGAATTGCATATTTCTCTCTTATCTCTCTGTAAGTCTGAGATTCTCATTCAACTCATTTTTTTCATTTTTCTTTCTTTTATTTGTTGTTTTTGAACTTATTAAACACTTATGAGTTGTGGTTTGAATTAAAAAACATGACTGTTTGTGTGCTGGGGTGATTAATGAACTTGTTTGTGGTTTGGAAAGAACGAAAGATAGAGCATATTGATTGTGTGAAAACCGTCAAAGTTTCCTAAGTGGTACTACCACCTTCTGCTAAGTAGTTAGAGAATGAGATTTGTCAATTTTCAATAAACGTGAACTATATCATTCTTTGTACATCTAAACATATAGTGTTCAATTCTTATTTTTCATCTCACTAGTAGGGCAAAAAGGAGTTTCTATTACAACAGAATGCAACTCTTCCTTTACCAACTGTTATGCGACAACATGGAAGGCAAGCAAGAAAAGGTAAATAAAAATGAAGAATATATTTGTTCTATTAACATATTTTAGTAACCAATATTAAAAATAATTTATTCACGGGTTTTATGGGAAAAATGAATGTAATTTAATATTTAACATTATTAATTCTCGTTTAAACTTATATGCTAACTTGTTTTAAATATATTACTACAATCTACAATCTCAATTAGTAAACCACGGATTAAAACCGAACCAAACCGCAAATTAGAGTTTGATTTGGTTTGAACCGCATAAAATGATTTGAGTTGAAAATTTGGCATAAACCATCCAAACTGAACCGCGTTCACCCCTACATGGTGGTGCAACATGTGAACTCATTTTCGTGTTAAGTACATCATTTAAATGTTAACCTCTCTCCACGTTTGTGCAAGCAACTTACTAGAAATAACCTCAACCACACAAGAAAGTCGTGGCAAGGGAACGAAATATACCTCATCCAAGAAGGAAAGTGAAACGAGCTTCAATTTTCATCATCATGATCTTCATCATCAAACATCTCCTTTTTCTAGCATGATCGGTTTGTGCTTGCCGCGTCGATATAGTGACAGACACATAGTATTCCTCTACGGTACCTATTCTCATTTTTTGTCAAATTTAGGCACACATTTTTGTTAGTGGAATATCTTTTTCCCCTCCATGGATATTTTCTGGTATACAATGAATTAGAGAAAAACCGAAAAAACGTCACGGGAACAAAAACCATGCACTTAATTGGAATCGCGTGCCCTTCCCCAAATCATTTTGTCCTCCATTACCTCCTTGCACTTGTGTATGTTTCTATATGTACGTATTGTCCGTAACAGATAAAGCAAACTATTATTACAAGGTTGTACTTTGATAAAATATATTGTGTCGCTTTATATGTCGAGCATTTTTAGATTCGCTTACAAGCCACAATCTTCGTCAAGTTGAGTTATAGTTAATTAGCTAAGAGACGTGTTAGGTATAGTCCACTCAATTAGTATCTCTTAGGTAACAAAAGATGTTATTCGATGGATTTAAATTGAACTTATTGAGAGTCACTTTGTCAATAGCGGACATGGAAAAAACTATTAAATGCAGATTTAAGACCTTTCGAAGTAAAAATAGGTGTTACACGACGTAATTTTCTCAGTTATCTAAATTCGAAGACAAAGTGAAGCCCACGTTACGCAAGACAATAAAAATGGATAAAAGCAAAAGGATATTTCTTTGTGCAATGCACATAATGGAAGCAGCCTTTTGAATAGTGAAGCTAAACAAAACTATGGCATATGAAATGAATGAATTACTTCAAAGAGGAAAGTGGGTTGCCTTTATTCATAAAGTCAAAGGAATATATTCATGTCTCTAATTCAACACAAACAACAATGTCTCTATGCAAATGCATATCCACATAGACAAAAGTACTCTCCTTCTTCACTCTTATAACCAACTTCTGTAACAAGTATATCTGGGTAGAATTCACTTTTTAAATAAGTTATTAAGAAGGCGGGTACTCAATGTTCTTTTAAACTAACAAAACAAGTTTTTCACGAGCAATGTAAGACTCAACAAGTAGTTATTACACTGTTGATTTTAGAAGTGGTCTATCATAACTATTTCCCAATTAGGTGACTCCAAGAAACTAGTCTGTCATTGAAAGTCTGTCTTCCCAAATTGTCTATTTCTTGCAATGTTACTCCAAGAAGGGATGATCGTTCTAATAATTTGTACTATAAGTACTTGAATAGAATTCACTTTTCAACATACGATGATCAATGTGCTTACACACCCATAACACATTTTACGGGCAATGTAATATAGATCTCTAAAACATCATTATAGCAATGTCATTTCATAAATTAGTACATAGAAAGTAATGGGCGTTTTGTAGCCCAATTACATGGACCAAGCTCGAAGAATTTGGAAGCTTGTTTCAGCCTCATTTTTCGCAAAGAAAGTATTTGATAATAATAGATTGATGAAAAATGTGTGATTAAAAATAAGAAAAGTTTTGAATTTGTGTGTAATATTATTTTATGAAAAAAAATGTATGGTTGAAAAAAAGAGATAAAAATGATTTTCAAAATAATGTAAATCAAACAACCACATAATAGGAAATTTCCGTATATAACACACAAAAAAAATAAAATTCGAATTACTCCTACATCTTCTTTATTCTCAAATTACTTCATGTTATAATTAAATATTTCAAATAAAAAAAACTGTATTAAGTTAATGACATTATTTTTGGTAACCGACTCCAATTAAAGTACAAAACAATAAAAAAAATTGATTAAAATTAATCAAAAGTCGGCCAACTAAACATCATACTTGATTGACACCAAACTTCTATATTTTGTTTTTCTTCAAAAATCATACTTCAAAAAAAATCACATAGAGGTCCTCCTTTTGGACCTTTTCTGGTCATATAAGTAAAACTTCATAGCTTATAGCTTAGCCAAACATGTTCATGTGTCAAAAATGTAATGCCTCGAAACTCTGCTTAGCAACACAAAAAATCTGTTGGGTGGGATCACATTTGACGCAGCTTCCTCAAAGTTACAGAGGTCCTCCTTTTCTGGTCAATCTCTAGGCCTTGCCATTTTTGAAATCCAGGCTTTCGATTTATCTCATGTTTCCACATATAACGTGCCTCTCCCCACATTAAGACCAGCGATCCTGGGATCAGAAGTACAGGAATCTTGGGTTCTTTGCCTGTCTCTTCAAAACAGTCGACTTCACTTTCAACTCGACTAAAATGCATCACGCAGGATGACTCCAGGGAGATTACTGCAATTCCATCTTCAAAGCGCATAAGATCAACATGTGCACCAATTCCCTGCACGTAATAATAAGTTCACGAGGATAAGTTCTAGATGAGAACACGCATGAAAATGATGAATTTTCAAGAAATTGTAGCCAACCAATAACGAACTGTGCCTATGAACCACCAACACTTGTATTAGGGTGATATGTTTGTGTCCAACATGTATTAGACATCACCACTCCTCGAATAGTCCAGAACAAGTGTCGGACAAGTCACGTAGCGAGCCCTGTTTTTTATATTTCAACACTCAATGAACACTTCCAGGACATGCTACGGGCAAGCGTCTGGAAGTTGATGTGTTCAAAGACGGTATGTTTTAAAACCTCGTAAATAGCTCAAAAATTATATCTCACCTCACCTGGTTGATAAATGTTTACTATAAGTTGATTGAAAAGCGGTTCCCTCCATAATAACTTGGGTGGAAAGAGACGAGCTTCATTACCCTTATCGATAGTTTCTTCTTCGTCTGTGAATTCGGAAACATAATCACTAGATAGTACACTTTCACGGACGTAGGAGGAAAGTTCAACAGACCAAGAAGGAAGATCTCCAAACCTCATTGCCTGCAAAGAACAAGATAACAAATGCCTACATTATCATTAAATGTGTTTGCACCATTTTCAAATGCTGATTTCAAACCAAATAAGAAAATGCAAGCAGTGATATTTACAGGCCATACCACTGCTAAAGGGGCATAATATTAACTGTATGCACCTGGTTTCTAAAATGGAAGGGCAATTAGTTTATGAACGGATTGAATGCCTCAAGATATGGTAAAAAGGTAGAGCATCTCAAGCATTATGTTTAACGGGATTAAAACTAACCCCTTAATTTGAAGATATTCCCACGACCATCCATAACCCCCCCCCCCCGCGAAGCCTGAAACCAAATCAAGAAAATTACTTTCAGAGAGGTTCTTTGTCACCTCATGACACGATCTAGTACTATTATTAATAATAACGTTATCAGCTTGTGGTCCTGTCCTATTTCTGGTCTATCTTATCCACACATCATCAATGTATTCCACCAGGTAGGAGAAATGCTTATTATTTTGTGCTTATAAGTACTTAAAATACAAAAAACTTCGCCCAAATAGAAATGCTTATAATTTTGTGCTATCATTTAAGGGTCCAGCACAGATACAGCTTATATTTCACCTACAAATGAACTTATTTTGAAAATACTTGTTTTTCCAAATTCCAATCTTGAACAAGATTTGCATCCGTTCATAGTTCCAATTCTACCATTACATATCCATACAGTTATGAGGGATATTTACAGCACAAAAACAACACCAGACTAAACCGATATTCATAATTCAGACCTACCATTTAGAACTAAAAGAATTGAGATTGTGTGCAAAAACCTGGTTATGGGAGGCGTCTGCAAAACATCCTTCTGCAACCACAAATATTAGAAAAAGCAAATCTTTAACACTTGACGACATGTTAGAATTATTGCGTTTTTTGCCCATTTTACTGAACTATCATTGTATGTTTGATAAGGTAGAATATATACAAGGGAAGTATTAAAGAATAAAAAGAATCTAAAATCTAGCCAATACAGTAAGGTACAATTCTACATACTAAATATGCCCTAACATATAGACAAGATTTTTCTTCTCTATCTCTTAATTACGTCCAATACTATCCAATTCAACTTACCAGTACAAAAGTGAGTACCTTTTTCGACAGAAGAAAGCAAGGAGGATTGTTGATCTGGAGATAAAAAGTCTCTACAAATCCACAGGCCGCTGATTTCAGTAATCGGTTCCCAGGTATAGCTATCCCCAAAAATCGGTTGAGACTTTTCGAATTTATGACTTGAATTACCTAATTCGCAATCGCTATCGGATGAATCCCCAAATGCTTCCCTCAAAACCGCTTTCAAATCATCATCCATTTCGATTCCCCTGTTTCTCAATTTTCTCAGGGAAAAATGATCT
>CAIGRO010291812.1:0-10663 GCA_903798355.1 Fraxinus baroniana
TTGTTCATGTATTGAAAATTATCAAGTAAATCTTTTTTTTTTTCGAAAATTTCCTGCTCCGATTTATTCAACGAGTTATATTTTATCGTATTTATATTCATCTTGAGTTTTTGAAAAGCTCGAGTATACATCATGCCGGTATTTGATATAATAGAAACTTGGTGTGTAAGGCAAGGCACGATAGAGCGCCAATGATTGAAGTCTACTGTCCTTGGAACACTCGAGTTTCATTCGAGCGTCCTTAATTTTTGACCCCACAGTGAAAATGGTCCGGGTCCGCCCTGGGTGAAACTAAATCTCTTATTTATGAAATTTTCCTTACTTAATTACCTATATTTAACTATACATTTTCAAGTTTGAGAAACTTGAAATTTTCTTTCAAAAATCGGGTCATAAATAAGTAATTAAATATGTTAAGGTCACAAATATCGTACAATTTATAGTCACAATTACACAATAGTCACGGTCACAAAACGTCACATTCACAAATTATAAATTTTATAGGTCACAAATTATTAAATTAATCGGCGCATTATTTCTCGATTACAAATTTTATATGTCACAATTTATCAAATTAATTGATTACAAGTTATTTTTTTGATCATGAATAAAAAAAATTGTGAGTTACGATTCCAAATGTAGTCACAATCTCACATTTTTTAGGTCACATTGTTTATTGGTTACAAATTATTTATTTTATCGATCACAATTACCAAAATAATTGATCACAAACACTTTTCATTCCACCCCAACCCAACCCAACTTCACTCCACCAACGACCCCGACACCAACTGACCTCACCACAGTGTTTACAAACAACCAACAAAAATCGGCCCAAAACTCTGGCTAAACAAAATGGAGCCTCAGATCGGGTCAACGTTCCAAAATGGAGCTCTACCCAAGCCTCGACTCGAGTCTACCAAGCTGCAAGCCGACTCGAACTTTTCCTTTTTTGAGCCACCGGTTGCCCAAGTACCCCTAAATTTTAGTAAGTGCTTCAATTTCATTGATTTTTCAGTGAATTGCCGCCACAGTACCAAAATTTTTGTTGTTGTTGCAAACTTAATTCAAACCTTTCATTTATGCTACACATGATATCAAACACTTCAGAAATTCGCACACGGAGTCTAAATGGATGATTTCCTTCCATTTGACTGTTAGTTGACCAAAATAGTGAACCTTGACTATTTTTAAGAATGTTAAATTGATAAATTTACATTTTTCACAAAACAACCCAATTGTAATTATTAGATAATAATAATAATATCAAAAACACCAAATGCATTTTTGGTCCTCCAAATTATGATGCTGTAAATCAGCTATTTGAAGAAGAGAGAATTAATGTATGCAACTTTCAACCTTTAATTTTGACCGTTTGGCGAAGATGGGCATGGTTTCGATCATTTACAACAGCGACGGCACGGCCGACGGTGGATTGAGGTGTCGGCGGCGATGGTGGCAAGTGTGGATGGCGGAGATGGGTTTGCCCATTTCCCCCTTTTTGGTTTAGGGGTAGGCAGCGTAGATGAAGATGGGAAGAAGATGAAGTTTTGATTTTTTTTATTATTTAATAATTATAATTGGGTTGTTAGTGAAAAATGTAAATTTATCAATTTAATCTTTTAAAAATTAGTCAAGATTCACTATTTTGGTCAACTAACAGTCAAATGGAAGGAAATCATCCATTTGGATTTCGCGTGCGAATTATTGAAAAATTTGGTATCGTAGTTAACACAAATGAAAAATTTGGACTAAGTTTACAACAGAACGAAAAATTTGCTACTGTGGCTGTAATTCTCCCTTTCATTTATATAAAAAGGCAAATGACGGATTAACAAAATTGCTGACATTTTTTATATATTCAATGTGAACCTTGAGAACTTACGAATTTAACATAATTGAAAAACACGTCAAAAAAGTTTAATAACAAGTAGAACATTTAACCGAAAACGATTCTTGGTATATAATTTTTGTGGTCGAGTAGGTCACACATACACTTTGCCCCCATTTGATCTCCATTTTTTAAACTCATTTTTATTGACTCATTTCATCGGACTGAGAATTTTTGTCAATTTTTCAATTATATATTTAATCAAATTTATTAAAATTTGCTAAAAATCAAAATGAGATTTTGAAAAATATGGGGTTGAAAATGAATTTTGAAAATATACATTTTTGGAGCTTAATAATTTTCATACCTGTAAATGTATATTTGTCATTATTATAAGACATCCTTTCGCAATTGAAATTCCCTCATTGGTTCTTAAATTATTGAAAAAGGTCCTTTAATAGGACATTAATAGGTTATAGGCCATTAATAAAGGTTATCTTTCAGGAGATGACTCAAAGTTTTCTTTACCATCTTCGTCTATTATGCATGTGAAAGTTTCGGACTGGCAAAAGAAATTGAGATCTCACCAAAACCAATGCACATGCAGCTGACCTTTTTTCCTTTTCCTTTTATCAATATTATAGAAAATTACAAACCCAATGGAAGATTCCACGATTCATCACCCATGTGTAAATGTATGTATTAAATTCAAGAAAACATGCGTAATATTTTTTATAGTTGCAGTGAAAGTACTATCCCAGTTCCCCATTTCCTGGATCTTCAAGAAAATCCCATATTTTCTTGAAACAGAAGAGCCCATTTGTATTTTGTGCAGTGAGAAAATGGCGGAGATAAGGGAAGGGAGGTCTTTAGAGGAAACTCCAACATGGTCTGTTGCTACAGTCACTACTGTAATGGTTTTTGTATGTTTATCTGTTGAGAGATCCATTTACAGATTTGGAAAGGTGAGTTAAACGAGTCAGTGTGTTAGGCTCCTGAACTGATTTATTTTTGTCCCTTTTTGCAGTTTTTTTCATTGTTTTTGTGCTTTTCAGTGGTTGAAGAAGACAAAAAGGAAAGCTCTTTATGCTTCTCTGGAGAAGATTAAGGAAGGTACAAAATTTGATGCATAACGTACTATCCACTGAATTTATTAACTTGCTTATTTGTATTGCCCTGTTTGCATAAATAGGTTTGAGGGTTTAGTTGATTTGGTTTTTATCTCATTGGCTTATACTATGTGAACTGTGAAGTGAAAATTTCTCACTTGTCAAAAAACAATTTATCTTTTCTTTTATAATCTATTGTTTTGTTTTGAGGCAGAGTTGATGCTGCTTGGGCTTATTTCATTGTTACTGGGGCAATGGGCAAGGTGGATTTCTCAAATTTGTGTGAATTCCTCCCTTTTCAACAGTAAATTCTTCATTTGTTCGGAAGTTGACTATGGTGTGATGAAGAGAATGTTGTCCACTGAAGGTTCTAACTTTTCAAATAAAACCGATATTCCTCCAAAAGGAATTAACTATGCAGCATCTCATGCGTGCGGTGAGGTACGCAATGCATTCCCTCGATGCATTTTACAGGTTTTTACCGGAAGGGCTTCTTACTTGATTATATATTCGTAATTTCAGGGGCGTGAACCTTTTGTTTCTGCTGAAGGTCTTGAACAACTTCACCGCTTCTTGTTTGTTCTTGGATGTACTCATGTTCTGTATAGTTGTTTAACCGTTGCGTTATCTATGAGCAAGGTACAGTTTTCGTATCCATTTGCTAAAGATTACACTTGAAGTTTGTTTATTCAACAATGAGATTCGGGCAATTATTTGTCAAATGCATGTGGTTGTAGATATACAGCTGGAGGAAGTGGGAAACTCAAGTAATGTTCGTGGCTGATGGGAATGCCCAAGGTGAGTGAAATCACTATTATGATTTTGAAATTTTCTTCAATTATCGAAGTGCGCATTTTTAGAAATATAAATGTCATTGTTGAAGAACTGGTCTTGTATTTTTTATTAACTGGACATCACGCCTAACCCTCTTCGTTTTCTGTACTTCTGTTTCTAGATTAACGAATTTCAATCTTATTTAAGAAAAAAATGGTTAAACTCGTTTCTCTAGTTTTCCTCTATTATTTATTCCGCACATTTGCTAATCAATTTTGTTGAAAACAAGATTAAAATGATATAAATAGGGATCTAGTAACTAAAGCTTTTAGATCAGATCAAGTGGTTCAAGATGGTATCACAGCATGCAAATGTTTTAGATGAGATTTGAATGATATGCATTTAGCCTTCTCCAATAGCTTAAACTTTTAGATAAGGGGATTTAAAAAAGCTTAAGTTGATTGCTTTTATGCACAAACTTGCACATTTAGTTCTCAATGCACTACACTCCTTAACTGTGAAACGTTGTTTCCTGATTTTGTTTTATCACAGCAAAGAACAGAGTGATGAGGCGGCAATCAACCTTTGCTTTGCATCATGCATCACATCCGTGGAGTAGGAACCGTGTTCTCATCTGGATGGTAATAGTTCTTCCTATTATTATGATTATATCATTAAAAACTAAAATCTTATTATGAGAATGATCTATATTGGTTTAAACAAACACGAGAAGAATTAAAGCGAAGTATTTTCTTAGCGAAAAGTTACTCCAGTGATTTTTATTTTCCCAAAATTTTGTTTTGGAGAAATTTAATACCAACTTGAGTCTCTCTCCATTTCTTGTTTTTTCCTTTCTTCCCTTTGTGTTGTCTACTTGATTTTTCATGTTGGAGTTAGAAGAGCTGCACGGTAATAATAATCTTCTTTGGCCTTATCGAGCTTATTCATTGTTTCAATCATCAGTATGTCCTAACTATTTTTTCCGTTCAACCCTCTTGATGGATTATCATTTGCTGAAGTTTATTTTGCGGCCTCCTTTACAGCTTTGCTTCTTAAAACAATTTAGGCATTCAGTACGGAAGTCAGATTATTTGGCATTGCGATTGGGTTTCATCACTGTGGGTATTCATCTTTGAAACTGTATATTCTGTTATTGCTATACAACTAAGTACTGGAAACACAAATCCACAATGAAACTGCAATTCCAAATGAAATGGTTCCATGGAAATTGCAGAATCACAATTTGCCACTGTCCTATAATTTTCATAAATATATGGTGCGCAGTATGGAAGAAGAATTCTATGGAATTGTCGGGATCAGGTAATGCAATTTTTTTTTTAGCACAGATGCTATAGATTTGCTGTTTTAAATTGTGAGCGCCGTAGTTTAAACAAACCTGGCAATGCATTGAACATAGTCGATATAAAAGTTATTTGTGCACATTGATAGGTTTGTTTAAAGTACGTTCGTCACATTTAAAACAGTATAGAAGTTTGAGTTTCACTATTTTTTGGATTATGCAGCTGGCCGCTTTGGGGTTATGCCATACTATGCATCTTCATAAACATTCATGGTAACAATTTATATCACAAGAAGAATGCAAACTATTGGAATGCTGGTTCCGAACCTGAATATTTCTTGCTCTGCAGGTCTTAATATTTACTTTTGGCTATCATTTATACCCGCCATTGTAAGTCTTTCCAAGTTTCCTCGTCGTTACTGAGACAACCTTAATTCCACTGTTTTAAGTTTCTGATGTTCATCATTCAATACGATGAAGCTTGTCATGTTGGTGGGGACGAAACTCCAGCATGTTGTCTCCTTGTTAGCACTTGAAATTGTTGAACCACAAGGGCCTTCCATCGGAGCTCAAGTAAAGCCACGTGATGATCTATTTTGGTTCGGGAAACCTGAAATATTACTGCGATTGATTCAATTCATATCATTTCAGGTGATGCATATACGTGCTTGTTCCAACATCAAGGTCTCTTATACTCATTGGTTTAATTCTTTGTTCTTATAAAACCTGTTCCTTTATGCAGAATGCTTTTGAGATGGCAACATTTATCTGGTCCATGGTAAAAAGAACCTTCTCTTTCTTTTCCTTCACTTGCCATTGTTTTCTGATTCTTTGCCATGTAAATCTCTTGTGCCAGGGGACCTCAAATTTTCAGTTCCAGTTCCTGATAAAAAATGGTTATCTCCGCAATAAACTACCTGGAACTAAACAGTTCAAAAGTAATTACTAGGAAAATCTACTGTTGGAAAAGGGATGTAATGACCTGGCCTGTGCCCAATCTGTTCACTTATACATGCGTCCGCTTTGAGCACAATTGATACCAAAATTCAATTTAAGTGTTTTATAAGGTAGATGTTATGGGTCCGAATTCTGGAAAATGCGATAGAAATCCTGGAGGACGGCACGTATAAGTTAACGGTTTGGGCATGGGCCCGGCTCGTTACAGTATTAAAGAAGAAAAATAAGCCAAATCTACGTAGCTCATGTTTGAGCCCCATTCTCTAAAATTCATTTTCAGTCATACATTCTCTCAAAAAAATGATTTTACACGTAAACTTAAATTTTATCTTACATTTTAACCGCACATTCTTTAAAAAAATCACTATTACAAAATCTATTTTCCAAAAAATGGGACTGCAACATCACCTTAATTGTAATGCACGTTTGTCCATTGTTGTGTATCAAACAACAATCATTGACTACATAGGACTTCTCTACTTGTAACGATAGTAACATCAAGTGATCAAATAATTGATATTTTTGTGAATTTGAAAATCTTTGTTGGTTTGTCTTCATTTTACATGAATTTAGCATGTAAAGTGTGCTTCATTTTCATGTGTGTAGTGGGGATTCAAGCATCGCTCATGTTTGATGGAAAATCATGCAATGATCATCATTCGACTGACTTGTGGGTACGTTTTTTAACCTTCCCTGATACAAATAGAACACTATTTATATTGTAATAAGACTGTGTTCATCCAAACGTTAGGACATCTTAAACCCTGATTTTGAATCAAAAGGTCGTAACATAGTTGGAGTCCTTTCAAATTTAGACGTTTACAAAGGAACAGTCGCTTAAAGAAAACTTTGTAGGAGAAACACATATTCTGTTGGATCATAACATGTAGAGAAAATTGAACTATTGACTAAATAGCAAGTTGGACCCCAATCTTTCAAAAAAGTTGCACACTCATTCTGATGGAAATCGTCCAAATCTCAGTAAAATTGTCATGTGATCCTTGCAACTATATGAAGCTAAATTATGCTTTACAATTTGGGCTGATGTGCAAAATTTTGAAGTGACCCACGTGAAAGTTTTTCACGAAGGTTATGTGACAGTTAAGATTTGAATAGTATCCGTCGATGGGGCTAGTGGTGGCAAAAAAGCTCGTCGGCTCGCTCGGGCTCGGCCAGTAAAAAGCCCGATCTGGGCCCGGCTCCGGCTCGGTGCCAGCCAATTAAAAAAAAATAAATTTGGGCAACTTTGGAAAGATTTAAGATTTTTATTTTAAAAAAAAAATTCAAAAAATCCAGTCGGCTCGGCTTGGCCCTCAAAGGCTCGAGCCAAAAGCTCGGGCCGAGCCTCAAATTTTTTGACCGGGCTTGGCTCAGGTCAAAAAAACCTCAGCCTAAAAAAGTTTGGGCTCGGCTCGAACCTTTTTTTTTTTTTGGCTCAGCTCGCCTCGTTGCCACCACTAGATGGGGCTAAACATGCATCTATCAAAAAAGGTTGGGGACTATCTTTTTATTAGACAAGAAGTTGGGGAACAATACTGCAATTTAACCCCCAACCATTCATATAAGGACTCCTGGATTCTTTTTAATTTCTATTACATGCAGGGTTCTTGTTCAATTCTGGTGTAGCTATAGCACTGTCCCTCTTAATGTAATCATCACGCAGGTTAGCAACTAGTGCAATTTTTTTTTTAATTATTCAATACTATAGCTGAGTAATAGCTGAATATTGAAAAATTATATCTAAATCGCGTCACTCTTTTCCTTCTCGTCCTCTGTTATTAGATGGGATCACGCTGTAAGAAAGCCTTGATTGCAGAAAGTGTTCGAGAGTTGCTACACGGTTGGTGTAAGAGAGTAAAGGAAAGGTCCAAAACTACTAATTCAATTACTACAAGGTCCACGTGCTCTCTTGAATCAACAATAGACGAGGGGGACGAGATTGTTACAGTTGCATCTGGTACTTTATCTCCGTGTTCTTCCTCAAACTCATTAACTGACCTTGAAACGAACGAGTTACCAAATGGACATCAAGAATGCGTTGTTGAAGATTCAATTCCAATTGAACATGAATCTTCCTTCAGAGATATGCAATGTTCGTCTGAACAACCGGCCAATGTTGAAGATGACGAAGTGAATGGCGCAGGCGAGGACAAGGCTGAGACACTTCTTGAGTTGTTTCAGACGACATGAATCTGTAATGTCTTATTTCCATCTCACATCAGTGTACGTAGAACATTTAACATTAATCTTAATGGATTCAAAAATTCATGTCAGAATGCTACGGCATTCATCTTTGCAATCTGGGACTCAAGTCAGCTTCGCAAGTGTTAATCCACGTTCAAATTATAAAGAAAAAATATTTTCGTGCTTTATCTTTCTTTTGTATTGTCCTATCACAATTCGTTTATCCAAATGACAAGCTACTAGCAGAACAGAATTTCCAATTCAATATCCGTTATAAAGACGTAAGAAATAACTACATGAATCTAAAACATCGTGCTAGCCTTTCCAATTATAAAAACAATCACTGGATTCTAACTTACGCAAGTAGACTATGGTCTTACAACCCAGAAAACGGGGAAAATTTTCTGGGCTTCCCTACAAATACGAGTCACCCATCATCCTCAAACCCCGCAAACATTTGTCAGGGACCCAATATATGCTTCTCTTGAATTCGTATCAAATGATGTGAAGAAGCTACAATGCTTTAAAAAAAAAAAAAAAACTAGTCACATTTGATGTTTCGGTAAATCCTCCTTACAAACAGATTAGAGCCCAAGAAACCAACAGCACCTGAAAATCAATGAGACACAACCCTGGTAAGAAGAATTTCATGAATGGCATGCTTATAACTTCTGATAATACCTATTGTCTAGGAAACAAAATCAACGAACAAATTCATATTCATAAGAGACTGGTTAATAAGTTTATTGGGACAGAAGAAAGGCAGCGAAAGAAAAGCTTATATGAATAAACTGATTGCACTTCATACTCACCACAAAGAATCCCTAAGCCAAGACAAAACATCAGTGTGTACCCAAAGTAAAAGCTAGTCTGGAAGAACCCTGACATCTTTGTCTTTGCGTAGTAGTAATATATCGAGTACAAGTAAACATAGAAGGTTGTCGAGGCCGCAGACAAGAACGAAGTCCATTGCCAGTGATAGTTCTCAGCATTTAGAAGGAAATATGTTGCCACAATTGTCACACAGACCGTAACAATAATCAGAATCAGGAAAACCAGAAGCAGAAAGCCATATACGTAGTAGACCTGCCAACATGACGCAACAGCAAGGAGAATTTAACCAAACAAACAAAGTATGAACTTAACTGATTTCCCTTTCAGATTATATATTATCGGCGCAAGCCCATTTCTTCCATTATTATTTTTTTTTTCCTTTTTTCATTTTCATCTCAGATAAATTCATTTAAATCCTTCATTACCTTGTAGTTCCAGAATGAAGTGAAAACAAAATACATCTCAATGAATATGCTGCCAAAGGGAAGCAATCCTCCCATCATAGAGATCATGGATGGTGTCAGGTACCACTTCTTCTCAGGTATCGGCCGTGGAATGGTCTTTACACGGCACGGATTGTTGGGAGCACCACTCCAGTTTCTTCCAATAACTGTACCGAGAAGTGCCAATGGGAAAGAGATAAATGCCCAGATGACAAAGACCACGACCATCGTGCCGAAGGGTATGGCTGCTAGAGACCCATAGAATATGGCAATTGTGTTCAGAATGAAGCCGATCCCAAAGCACAGGAAAGGGAAAAGTGAAGCAGTGAGGATCATTGATTTAACCCAGTTTTTACCTGCAACAAAGATGGGGCAATTTAGCATAAATAGTGCAGAGGAAACAACATGAGAATTAAGCAAGCATAAATATGACAATTGGCAAAAAAAGACGAGTCCATAAAACAGGTGAAGGTGGGCAAAAGCTGCACATACCACCATGGCGTGCATACATCCCACCACTGACATTGCCTGAGATGAATGATGTGAAAGCATAACAAATTATGAAAGTTGTGACAATAGCTCCTCTCCTGAACAATGTGAAAACCAAAACCATAATAGTTAACATCACAAATCTCGTGGCCGACACAAATGAGATGGTGTAAACCCAAATAAATTTCTAGATCTGCCTACTGAAACAATTATCCTTAATCTTACATGTTATATCCATAAATGTCAACCAAAATTACAGAACAAAATGAATTTACTCACTAGAAAATGGGCTAACGGAAAAGAAGTGCACTTTTGATGAGTTGTGAGGAACTAAGATAACTGCTTACAAATTTCAAGTATTTCAGCAAAGAGTTGCATTTTTCACATACCCGATATACAACATTCCAACAATAGCATATAAGACAACAAGGAGGACTAGCAATGCTAATTGTGCGCCAGTGCCAACAAGAGCAGAGAGTAAAACTAAACTCCGGGGAGGCCGAAACACGTCTCCATGAACAAGTTTCCAACCAGACTCTTCACTGACATCTCTCTCCTAAAGATTTAAGTTTATATGACCATTAGCAAATGCAGTTAAGAGATCATCAAGTGTTTGATGATAAGATCATTACCAGGGCTTCTAGATCATCATCATCACGAGCGTATTTAGCATAATCGTTTCGTAAAGTGCGCATCAATATCATCGACACCAGCCCAGTAAGGAATATAACCATCATGAAGG
>CAIGRO010291838.1:0-18499 GCA_903798355.1 Fraxinus baroniana
ATACTAACATAAGAGTATCTTCAAGAGATTCTCTATTTTTAAAGAGCATATTCTATCATTTGGAGAGTATCTATAAATTTAGAGAGTCAAAAAATTTAATATGTTCCAATAATCCTCTATATTTTAGCTATTCATTTTGCTCTTTTCAATAAATTTTACATATTTTTTTTTTTCATATTTTATTTAAAATAATTTTTATGTATCAATGACCAATCGATTAAAAATAATGGTTTTTGACTAGTTTAAGAAGTAGAGTAATTTGTGACTTATTGAATGTAATAATTGTATATTAAGGATATATATCGAGTTTTACTCTCTAAATTTGAAAAGTCAAAACGCTTTTTCTATTTTAAAAAGTTAAAATATAAAATTTCTTGTAGTTTACTTTTAAGCAAAACACTCATTATTTTAAAAATGAGCTCTAAGATTTGGCTATCTAAATTTTGAGTTAGATAGTCAAACTCAGTCTTTGTTCTCAATAGTTTACTTCTTAAACTATTCAAATCACATTTAAATTAATTAGTCAATCAATATATATAAAATTATGTTAAATAAAATATGAATATGAATCGATAAATATTTTTTGAGAAAAACAAATTGAAGAGTCAAAATAAAGAGGTTGTTAAATTATATAAAAATTTTGATCCTTTAAATTTAAAGATACTCTCTATAATATACAAGATGTTCTTTATAAATAAAAAGTCTCTTAAACATGCTCTTAGTTCTTTATAATGAAAATTATGATCGTTATCCATCATATTAACATTTAAATTCAAATTTTCTATTACTTGTGTGGACCTCAATAACGACTATATTTTTCATTCCCATTCTACAATAATTTGGCTCAAACAGGGCTTAGTTCTTTAAAAATAAAAAGTAATTTGTATTTAGAGTCTATTGTAGATGTCCTTATTATTGTCTGAAGCTTTCATTGTATTATTATTGTTAATTGAAGGGTTTACTTACAACTAACAGAGATAAATTGAATCTCAATTTCAATAAATTTTGAAAGTAATTAAATAATTTTCCTTTTATTATTTCCCCCAACCTGAATGTTTTTTTTTTCTTAGAAATATTTATTAATAATGTTTATTTCACATGCATAGGATGAATTAAAAGGTATGTACGATAGGATTAAACTACCGGTGGCTCAAAGTGATTTGGTTTGAAGAGTTGAGATTTTGTAAAGCGAGCCAGCTCGTCTCTCCTTATTTGCGAGCACAAATTAATTCGCTATGTAGGTGAGACTGATTTGAGCCTGAAGATGAACAAGTCAAACGACTTGACTTGATCCGTTTAGTTGTCTTATAAGATTTAAGAAACGCTGAAAATGATTTCTTAGAAAATACTTCAATTAGATGAAATGGGAATTTTGTGCGCGTTCACACTCCTTATTGCCAATATCCATTCAGTTCGCCAGACATCTTTGTTGACCAAAATTCTCACCAAATTTCATCCAAAGCCCTACCACACAAAATGGAACATTTGACCAACATCAACTAGCCTAACGTGGTGGGCCGGGAATGTTGACCCTCGTTTGAGTGACTATCTTGATATATTGACTCTTTAGTAGAGATTAAAATCAGATTAAAATTAAAAAATTAATCGTTATTGTTGACTTTTATTAGACGTGTGGGATTCAATAACGATCATATTTTCAGTTTTAATTGAATTTAAATTGTTACCAAACATGCTTTTAATTTTAAATTATTTTCGTGTTGTCGTCAATATTTTATTCAATTCAAAATCAAGGTACAATCATCTTTTTCAATTTTATAATTAATTTAAATAGACTCAAATTATCTATCCAACGTCCACTCACTCAAAGCTTAAAATTAAAATCCTAAATCAAGCTCGTTTTGCAAGTATTTTATTTTCGCTTCTACTTTTTGTATAAGAGAATTTTAAGGAAGTTACTTTAAATCGATTTTCTCTAAAAACTCGTATAGTTAGAAAAATACTTTTAAAGAATTATTCAAATATATTAAAAAATAATTTCGTAATATCTACATTTTGCTTAGGCCATTAAGCCCTTGTTGTTTTTCCCATTTTTCAAAAAAAAATTCTACGTACCTTATTTTTAATCACAAATTTACGTAATAAAATATTATGTCCATAAATTTAATTTTTTTTAATATTTTTTAATCACGCAGTCTTTAATAAATCATTATTTAAAATAATACTTTTTCAAAAAAATGTCGTTAAATATGTTGACGACTTCTCGCAGCCGGAGACTGGATTCATCAAACACGAAACCTAAGATATGAATACCAACCCACAGTACGAACGCGTATCTACTGGACCCACTTGTAAGCCTTTATCTTAACGGACGGTATTAAACGCCGTTAAAAACAACGTCGCACGTTAAATCCACCCTAGATCCATCCGGATTCGGGATTACGCCCCTTTCAATTTTTCATATTAATCTCTCTCTCTCACAAACCTGGTTTCTCCGACCAGGTATCCTACCCTATTTCTCTCTAGAACTCTGTAGTTGAATTTAAGGAGAGAATTAATTCCGAGAGGTTGTGAAAATGAACGCCGGAGACTCGAATCAGCAACAGCAACAGCAACAACAGCAGCAGCAGCAGCAGCAGCAGCAACAGCAGTGGATTGCGATGCAGCAGTACCAACAGCAATGGATGGCCATGCACTACCCGGCAATGGCGATGCAGCAGCAGATGATTTATAACCAGCATTACATGCCGTATTACCACCAACAGCAGCAGTATCAGCAGCACCCTCAGCAGAAGCAGCAGATTCAGAGCTCTACTGAAGATAACAAAACGATCTGGATTGGAGATCTCCAGCAATGGATGGATGAAACTTATCTCCAGTCTTGCTTCTCTGAAACCGGCGAGGTAATTTTTTTTTTAGTGTGCGTGCCCCTTTAATTATTTATTATTTGAGTTTTTATATTAGTCGTTTGATTACGTTGCCGTTGAGTTTTCTTAATATTTTTTCCAATTGGATTTGAAATTGCTAGATTGAAGTGAATCTTTTGATATATGCTTGAAAGCTTTGTTAGGGAATTCAGATCTCATTTAATACGGACGTAGAAACCCAGTTGAGACAGATATCTGTATATGGAAATATATTTATTTGTATTAATAGGGCAAAAGTAACTTTTGAGGGAAGAAAATGTTGGAAGGAGTTTTAAGGGGCACGCCATGCATTTGCTTTATTTGGTAGGCAAGTGAAGCAAGCTACGGATCCCATAACTTGCATTTTCCTTCCAATTCGTAAAGTTAATGATAGCATCTATATCTCTAGTATGATTATGCTACTAAGGATGAGTCTTTGAAATTAATATTGTTCTCAATCCAAGATTATTACAATTTACAACTGTCCAAGTTTTGGTGTCTTTCAAGTTCTCAAATTTTTGAAAGAGTAAATCTAAATTACTTAATTTACACGGTTAATAAAGGAAAAATGATTTTGGTTACAAGTTTGGATATATGCGCGTGAAACAAAAAACCTAGTTGAATACTTACTTGTATATTGGTTGATTACATTCCTGAATTTGATCGAAGTTCTGTTCTTTGACTAAGTATGACTGTGGAGTTCCCTTGTCATGTTAATAGGTATAGTGAGGAGTGATGTATTGTGAGAATTGCAACACTGAAACTTTTTGCTCGATTAAAGGGCTTGCGAATGGGTTTTTTTTATTTTAAATTTATTTTTAGCATATTCTACAGTATATGTAATATATATTATTTAGAATGGGATCTCATACGTGTGAATGACATTTTGCATTTGTGATTTATTAAGCTTATACATTCTTCATTCCTGGTTACGTTGGTGGTTCTTTGATTGTGAGGCCAGCTTGACTAATTACTGTGTTGCTGTTAGCTTTTAACTAAAACAAGTGTTTCTCTAGTTCTTAAATTTTGTGACTCAAGGGTGCTTGACAAATGACAGTTCCTGGAGAACAATAGAATGCAAATTCAGAGAGAACTCTGATGGCACTCTAGCAAATGATATATATCCAATGGAGTTGACTGTGTACTGTGATTCCCAAATTGTGTAAAAAGCAGTCTTAACTTTCTCTGTAGTATCGAATTATTTGATAATATAAGTATTTTTGCTCAAAGAAGCAGCAGATGCAAATAATGACCAATGGTAGTCTCTTTGATCAGTACTTTACACTGTGTTGGTGGAGCTCTAAGAGTATAATATATGGGCTATCATTCTGTTTATTCCTTGTTCCTAGTCAATAATTCTATTACAATTAGTAACAATGCTCATCAAGCAATTCATGTCCCAAATATACATGTCAATTCTTTTCATCGATTTCCTTTATCCTATTGGTTGAATTGTCTGAATGGCAGCAAATGAAGAGTGGAAGTTTGCTATAACCAACTGTTTTTGGAGTTTAAAGGAAAAAGATATCACTCTTAGTGCATCAAAGAGTGAGATACTAGCAGCAGTTTTTTCCATCTTCATTTGATGCATGAAATGGATGAGTTTAATTTTACTTTTGATACTTTTTGACGTGTTAAAAAAATAAAGATTTGTCCAAGAGAAAATTTTATTCGCATTTAATATCTTGAACACTCAGGTTGTTTCAGTTAAGGTCATTCGCAATAAGCATACAGGTCAATCAGACAGATATGGATTCATAGAGTTCAGTTCTCATGCTGCAGCAGAGAAAGTTCTGCAGGGCTACAGTGACAGCATGATGCCAAATACAGATCAAACCTTTCGCCTAAACTGGGCAGCCTTTAGCTCTGGTGATAGGAGGACAGATGGTGGTTCTGATCTGTCAATATTTGTTGGGGATTTGGATAGTGAGGTTACTGATGCACTACTGCTTGAAACATTTGCTAGTAAATATCCATCTGTCAAAGGCGCAAAAGTAGTTGTTGACTCAAACACCGGTCGTTCAAAATGTTATGGCTTTGTCAGGTTTGGTGATGAAAATGAGAGATCACGAGCCATGACGGAAATGAATGGTGTTTATTGTTCTAGTAGACCTATGAGAATCAGTGTTGCAACCCCCAAGAAACAAGCTACACAGCAACAGTATTCTTCACAAGGTGCAATATTATACCTCCTTTCTGCATCCTGTTATAGCCAAAAAGTTTCAGTGTTCCTTGAGAATCCTATGAACATAAATAAATCCTTCTTGATTTGAAAGAATCAATGAAACAAAATTAATTTTCTAGATGTCTACTTCTATGTTATTCGTATATGCCCCCTTTCCATGTTGTTCGTTATAGGGGAAATTTTTTTGGGTCCATTTCAGCATGATTTTAGCTGTATGTTATTTGAAAAAAAATTAAAATAGTATTGTACCACATACTAACTTTCAAGTGTTACTTTTAAAATCAAGTATACTAAGATTCGTTTTACTTCAAATAAATGGTCAACTTAAGGATGACCCGAGACAACCATGAGATTTGGCCATTGAGGGAGTATTTATTATGTGATTCACAGTAATATAATCATTTGAGGCGGACTTCGTTTTTCTTCCCCCATTGATTCTTTCATGAAAAGGAGTAACAAAAGCACCACAAGTTTCCCATTAGCTTATTCTGATCTCAACTCATTATTCCTAAGATCTGTTAGGATACCTAAAAGTTTCTTAGTCTTTTCCACGTTCCTCTCATTTTATACTAATTATTTTCAAAAGGGCAATTCTTAAAACAGATCATTCGTGCTCTGTCAATTAGAGTATGTAATGGAATCTATTTTAGCATAAATTCCAAGATTTTGACTTAATTTTTTTGTTTAGCCGTCATATTATCAGGTGGATATACATCAAATGGTGCCATGCCTCAAGGTTCTAAATTTGAAAATGATTCATCTAACACAACAGTGAGTCCTGCTCCTCTTGGGAAGTTTGTTTTGAGAAACTTGTATATATCGGTATTTCACTAACTCCTGACTAGATATTTGTGGGAGGACTGGACTCTGATGTCACTGATGAAGAGCTCAGAGAGACTTTTACTCCATTTGGCGAGGTCGTATCTGTGAAGATACCTGCTGGAAAGGGATGTGGTTTTGTGCAATTTGTTAACAGGTAATTCTGTGATTCAGTTTATCATGATGCAGATATAGTCCTGTACCAATAACATGGTTGGGGAAATAAAACTGGTTTCTGGAGCTTTTTGGTGATAAAATGAGCAAATGAAATGACTTCTTTCCAAAGTAGTTACTATCTGAAAGTACAAATGGGATTATGGATTATTGGCTATCCTATTTTAGGACAAAAACATGCGTTGAATAGTTCTGTTTCAACGTTCACTGAAAACTTTGTGCCAAACAAAGACATAAACTTGCTATGGAGGTAGCAATATTAAGGAGCTTGAGCTATATACATTGAAAACTTTTCACTTTTAAAGCCTAATTGTGATCATGTTCTTTCAGCTCCAAAATGTGCATTTAGATCAAGTTTTTTCTTCCTTCGATTGGAGCATTCTACCTTTTTTCCCCTAACATTCCAGGTTCTGCTTTGAAACCTTCAAGCCTTCAAAATAAAAGCAGAATACCCATGACTCTTTTTCTCCTTTTCTCTGTTTCTAAAATCACAGATTCTTTTGCCGAACTTCTATATTTTTCTCTTCTAAAGTACACTGTGAATAGATAGTTCATGTCACATTATAATAAAGCGAGTTCTACATACATTTTTCATGAGAGACCAGAACTTAACAGTGTAATTAAGTTTGTTTCTGAGTTTTATTTTTTTTCAAGTTGATTAATTCTCTTGGTCCTGTTATCTCATATAATTTTGTCTACATTTTCATCTCGGTGTATCAGTATTTCTGAAATTTTTCTTATGTTTCTTCATTTTTCTGTGTGTTGTGTATTTGTCTTCATGCTTCCAGTTAGCTATACACTTATTGTTAGTCACAAATTACATTATTAAGAGCCTGTTTGATAACAATTAAAATCCAATTAAAATTGAAAATATGGTCGTTATTGGGTCTCACCCGTCTAATAAAAGTCAACAATAACAGCTAGATTTTCAATTTTAATCTGATTTTAATCTCTACCAAACAGACTCTAAGATCCAGTTTAAGCTTCACCATGCCAGATCAATGCATATTAGGCACAATTGTAAAATTTACAAAAAAAACATGTTTTTGTTTCTCCAAGCAATCAATACCTTCCGGACCTCATCTCGTCTCTCTGACTATTAAAATACCTNTAGATTTTCAATTTTAATCTGATTTTAATCTCTACCAAACAGACTCTAAGATCCAGTTTAAGCTTCACCATGCCAGATCAATGCATATTAGGCACAATTGTAAAATTTACAAAAAAAACATGCTTTTGTTTCTCCAAGCAATCAATACCTTCCGGACCTCATCTCGTCTCTCTGACTATTAAAATACCTTCTGGATCTTATCTCGTCTCTCTATGACTATTAAAATTTGATACAACTTTTACATTTTAACAGGATTATATTTTATATTTTGTTCTATTGCAAAGCTCTAGTTGTGGTTAGTGTTTGTCTAATTTTGCTTGTGCTTGTGAATGATGTGTGTGCCATTGTGGAGATCATGGGTTATTGTGGGGGACCCAGAAAAGGGTGCTGGACAGTTTGGAAGTAGGGCTGGCATCGATGGTTGGGGACAGGGGGAGGTCTTGTGGGTGGCGGTGTTCAAGGTCAGAGGGAGTTGTGGTTGATAGGAGAGGCTGGATGTGGCTGTCGGCAAGGTCAGGGAGGAGGTGAAGTTGAAGGTGGTGGGTTGTGGGTTGTGGAATGGGGAAATGGAGGAGAAAGGCAGGAAGGACCAAAATGGTATTTTTTTTTTTGGCTGTGTTGCGGGGAGTAAACTAGGATATGCCACCAAGTTATGAATGATTGCAAATGTTTACATTTGTAGAAACAAAACTGTGACATGACTATGAATAAACCTCAAGTCGTAGAATTATTGTATATTGGGGAGATTCCTATTATATTGTTTGAATGTTTGAAACATAGAGCTACGATGCATTGCATAATAATTTTGAATTTATGTTTTAATAGAAGCAATGCAGAGGATGCAATACAGAAGTTAAGTGGGACAGTTATCGGTAAGCAAACAGTTCGTCTTTCTTGGGGTCGAAATCTGGGAAACAGGCAGGTAAGTTGTAACCTTCAATTTTATTTTGTTATATTGTCATTGGGGACATTATTTTCTCCTTTGACTACCCAATAGAGTTTTTCCATGTCAACTTAACAGTGTTGGTTTTATATATTGTTGTTCAAAACATTTATGACTCAAATTTATCCTTGGTTTTAGAATATTGTATCATGTTTTCTGGATTGTCTACTTGTAAACCAAAAATGAGCTTTTTGCAGTTTGGCTAAGCTTTAAAAACTTGTTAAGTTTTAGAATAAATAATTTTATTGAGTCAAAGTTGAAAATAAGTTATTTAAAGTGTGTTTGATGAAGGTTAGAAAAGTTTACTTATAATCGAATTAGCGAGTAAAAAAAATGAATCTTAGCCAAACATGTTGAAACCATTCTGTTTTCTTTTCGACTCTCTTCACGTTTCTTTCTTGTTTTGCAGATGAGAACCGATGCCAACAATCAATGGAACGGGTCTTACTATGGAAGGCAAGGTTACAACGGGAATGGATATTTTGCAGGTGCAGCCGCCAACGAGGCACCTTCAAATGGTTACGGGTACCACTAGCAGCAACTTAGCATTACTGGATTGTGCTCGTCAAGTATACGAGAGAAATTATCAAACTAACATAAATGCTAAAATATGTCGTATTACGAATTTTGTAGCCGGATTCAATGTAATGAGACATTTTGATTTTTTTTTTCTTTGAACTTATTCATAATTTTAAGATATTTAAGAGCTTGTTACAATAATTATCGTTCAATTTTTGATTCTTTTGGAGCTTCATGATGTTATAGAAGTTTACTTGTTTTAGTTCTTGTCTATAGTTATGTGTAAGAATATCATTGTTTAGACGGTGGATTAGGGTTCTACTCTGAAGATTTTCAGGTAACAAAAAGAATTGAAACTTAGCCCCTGATTGGAGCGCATATTCTTCCTCACGAGAATGAAAAAAATGACCGCTGCATAGGTAGCTGGGCCCCACCTTAGAGAGACGTCAAAAAAAAGGGACTGAATTTGATGGCAAACGGTCATATTTTTTATTTTCTGGCTAAATAATGCGCTTAAAATAGAAGCTTAAGATCACTAGCCAGTGATGATGAGAGTATATTGCCTGGAGTCCCCGTAGTTTTTCACACATTACTAAACTAGGTTAACAATAGCAAAAAGGCAAGCTCGTGTGCCACTCTTTTAAATTACATATTTTATAGAATGCATAATTTTTATTAATTTTTTGATCACATATTTTATCTTTTTTTATTAAAAGTTACTAAGAATTTTATTTTTAGCCAAATTAAACAGTTACTGAATCGTCCACAACTAATCACATTCCGGCTTGATGCCATTCTCCTTAGAAGACCAAACCTTCTCACAAAGCCATAGTCAATGTTTGATCCTCATTTCTTAAAATTCGTTTTTTATAGACTCGTTTTCAATCATTTATTTTACAAACTTTTATGAAAATTTACAAAAAAATTTATTTTTTATCCAAAACAGGCTTAAAAGTCTAAAACATTGAGGTGCCAAACGTTTCACTAAAAATTACAATCAATGACGTGGCCTCACACACAGTTGCTATTGTCAACCATGATTTTCAAAACGCTGTCGTTTAAACTGTCGATTCACCCCCATCCCGTGCCGATATCGGCAACAAATTCTCAGTCTCTCACTCTCTAGGGTTTTTGATTTCTAGAGAGTAGAGAAATCCCCAAATTAGAAGAAAAATGGATCAATCGTTTCTAATAATGCTATCAAATTTGCTCCACCTCCACAACCATCTTGATCCGACAAACTCACTTCTTTCCGACACCTCCTCCACCGCCTATTCCTCCGACGTATCCTCTCCTGCCTCCCTTCTAACCTCCACCTCCGCCGCGCCCCTCCTCTTCTTCACTCTCGCCTCCGTCCTTTCTTATCTCGCTTCTAACTCACCTAGAAAACCCTCCAAGGCCTCTTCCCCCTCCTCCTCTTCCTCCAAACCCCCGTCAGAATTTTCCGTCGCCGCTTTCCGCGCCCTCTCAACCGAGCGCATATGGGCCATGGAAGCCCCCCTCCGCGACGCCCAGTGGCGATCCCTCTACGGCCTGTCCTACCCAGTATTTACTACTGTTGTTGATAAGCTTAAGCCGTACATTACTCAATCCCAGCTCTCTTTGCCGTCTGATTATGCAGTTGCTATGGTCCTGTCTAGGCTCTCTCATGGCCTCTCCCTCAAAACCCTTGCGTCCCGTTATGCCCTTGAACCGTATTTGATTTCGAAGATTACAAACATGGTTACTCGCCTATTGGCTACTAAGCTTTACCCTGAATTTATCAAAATCCCAGTTTCACGACGTCGTCTTGTGGAGAATACTCAAGGGTTTCAGGAATTAACCGCGTTGCCTAATATTTGTGGGGCTATTGATTCGACTCCAGTGAAGCTGCATAAGCTTAGTCCTGATGTGATTAATGGTTCTATGTATTATTGTAAATATGGGTTTCCCTCGATTTTGCTGCAGGTTGTTGCTGACAGCAAGAAGGTTTTCTGGGACGTGTGTGTGAAGGCTTCGGGTGGTTATGATGATGCCACGCATTTTAGGGATAGTTTGTTGTATAACAGGTTGATTTCTGGTGACATTGTGTGGGACAAGGCGATCAATGTTAGAGGGCAGCATGTGAGGCCGTACATAGTGGGAGACTGGTGTTTTCCTCTGCTGTCATTTTTACTTACGCCATTCAGTTATAACAGGACAGGGAATCCAGCACAAAATGCATTTGATGAGGCATTAATGAAAGGGAGGAATACGGTGGAGGAGGCCATTGGTTTGCTAAAAGGGAGGTGGAAGATCCTGCAGGACTTGAATGTGGGACTGAACCATGCGCCACAAACTATTGTTGCATGTTGTGTGTTGCATAATCTGTGTCAGATCGCAAGGGAGCCCGAACCGGAGCTTTGGAAGGAGCCTGAAGAGAATGGGCAGCCTCCTAAGGTGCTGGAGAATGAGAAATCCTTTCATTATTATGGGGAGAGTTTGAGGCAAGCCCTGGCTGATGATCTATACCAACGGCTTTCATCAAGATGAGCTTTTACAAAATGTAAGAATAACTTTGCTTTGCTTTATGATTTGCTCTAGTTGATCATTCTCTCCTATCTTGTTGGCAGTAAAGTTTCTACAATATCTCCTCTGGTTAACAAGAAAGATTAATGACATTCTGGAACTTGAAACCGATATTAGATGGGCTTGAATCCGAAGAAGTATTTATGCCTATCCATCATTTTCCTTCTACTGGCAGTTATGGTTATGTTTAATGTTGAAATTTGTCGTGGTAGTCCTTTGTTGGTTCATTAGAAGGAAAAATGTGCATAAGAAAATCATAGGCGTGGCAACATTAGAACGGATAAATAATTTGAGAAACTGAAGAATGCAAAATTTATTTCCTACTAAGAATAATTGGAGGAATAAACATCTTTGAATTGTTTGTAGAAACCACAAGACCCTGGAAACTTGGTCCTATCTGGTAACTTATAAATTTCTTCCCATCTTCCTTAAAAAACATTGTGGTTTCTCTCCATCCAAATTAACCAAATGATCCAGAACCATCTCTTTCCATATAATCATGCCATCTTGCCCTTAACAATTCTTCCAAGTTTGACCTCTCCTAGACCACCTCTACTTCCATTTCTGGTAACCAAATCCTGAGGTAACAATTGATTTTGTAAAGACCCCTCTTGCCTGTGTTTCCACAAAAAGTCTCCCATAATTTTCTCCAGTACCACAACGAACTCATTCGGCCAGTATCCTAGTAACTTGTAATAGATGGGAATACTTGACAAAACCAATTGGATTGGAATAATATTTTCTCACTTGAAAATAATGATTTCTTCCACTCACCAACCTTTTAACAACTTTCTCAACTCCCGGAAACCAAAACACCGTCGGCAATTTCAACCTTTCTGCTAAACAGAACCTCGGTGCCAACATAACTAGAATAGACGTCAACTCCTTGTGGAACATAGCTTGATTTGTTTATGTATGAATGTAAGATGAGTACTTGCACATTTCACTGAAATAATTTTTTCTATTTTTCCTAATAAAAATGTCTGTTGAACTTCCCTTTTCTAGGAAATTTCTGCGGTTGATATATGAAGGCCTGCTCATGTACCAACCTGGCTGCTGCAGTAGTTAAATGGATATCTTAAATTTGCATATTGTGGAGGGATCATCAAAAAAGTGTGCATCATTTAGGTAAAGTAGTGGCAATTGCTTCAGGCCTTTACATTTCTTAAAACCATTTACAAGACAAATGTATAATTTACAGCTGAAGAAGAAACATATCTGCTGAACTTGAGTGAATGTCAAGGCAAGAGAGGAGGATCATAACACAATAGGTTAAGCCAAACCATGTCCCATTTGTAATTGGATTATATTTACCTTATATTTTGATAATTAACTTCCAACAACATTAATGGCAAGGAGAACATTTTCATGCTATTGTTTTGTTTCATGGTGTCTACCACAGCTTTCATTTAGGCCCCGTTTGATATGCTAAAATTTTCATGGAAAATGGAATTCAAATTCCATCATCTTTTGTCATGTTTGATATGCTAAAATTTCCATGGAATTCTTTTTCCACGAATGCAACACACGTGCACACATTACATGAAATGGTTGAATTGTTTTTCCCACCTTTTTGGTGGGAAAATGGAATTCCGCCTTTTTTTTTGCAATGGAAATAAATTTCATAACCAATTGTAAAAAAAAAAAAAGAAAGAAAAAAAAGTCACTTTAATGGACAATTTTCATGTAAAATAAAGTCAAACGAACACTAAACTTTGATGAAAAAATTGATTTTTTTAGTTTTTTTTAACTTTTTGGAAATGGAAACAAATTTTAATAACCAATTGCGAAAAAAATTATTACTTTAATGGATAATTTTCATGTAAAACAAAGTCAAACAAACACCAAGTTTAAAAAATTTTCTGGTGGAAAATTATATCAATCAAACACATTAAATTAACAATTTCTTGTAAAACAATTTCTAGGCAATTACTTTCATTGAAATTTATTTTCTTTCCACCAATTTTCTATTATTACAATCAAACGGATCGTTAATTGTTATATAGCATTAAGCCATTTTCGCACATAGATGGTCACATTATGTATGATTTCTGTTATTAAGAATTTAGCTCAGGTTTGTCATTGGACTTTTGATATGGATGTGAATATACTGGCTAACAAAAGTCACTTTAATGGACAATTTTCATGTAAAATAAAGTTAAACGAACACTAAATTTTGATTAAAAAAATGATTTTTTTAGTTTTTTTAACTTTTTGGAAATGGAAACAAATTTTATAACTAATTGCGAAAAAAATTATTACTTTAATGGATAATTTTCATGTAAAACAAAGTCAAACAAACACAAAGTTTAAAAATTTTTCTGGTGGAAAATTATATCAATCAAACACATTAAATTAACAATTTCTTGTAAAACAATTTCTAGACAATTAATTTCATTGAAATTTATTTTCTTTCCACCAATTTTCTACTATTACAATCAAACGGATCGTTACTTCATTGTCATATAGCATTAAGCCATTTTCGCACATAGATGGTCACATTATGTATGATTTCTGTTATTAAGAATTTAGCTCAGGTTTGTCATTGGACTTTTGATATGGATGTGAATATACTGGCTAACCATCTCCTAACTGGAATTTACCTACAAGAACTTGACTAATATGGCAGTAATCAGATTGTCTTTACAAAAAATTCCAATTTCTACTCTTCCAGACATTTGAAAAACAGATTTCTGTAGTTTAATAAAATTTTAATTTCCTGGATGGGAACATGAGTATGCTGCTCGTCCGTTTAGGAACTGTAAATGACTTGGATTACGACATGTTTGAGGTGTCTGGAATGAAGCACGATATTTGCTACGTTGAATGCTTTGCAGGTATGTTTGTTATGCTAGATTGAACAAACACGGATAAACATGTAATATCTTGTACAATCTAGCGACTAGTTCAAGACCGGGTTGCCTTAATTGACTCTGTTACTGTTTACTTGAAGTAGTTACCACTCCCTCACTTTCACTCCAATAGACCGAAAGAGCAAAAAGGTTTGGGGTTTATTTTTTGGGGTTGTACTATAGGTACAAAATGAGTTACAAAAGGATATTCAAAATTGTCAAATGGCGGCTCCTTATTGGGGGACGCCTTGGGGCAAAGGCCCCCAATAGGGGGCCGCCATTTGACAATTTTGGACACCATTTTGTACACCAAGAATTATCCTTTTTTTTGTTACTAAAATTTATGTCATACATCCTATGACAATGCTTCGGTGCGACCGTTAAAATTTAGTATCGGAAAGCAGTGGCCGTGTTGAGTGGGAATTGGAGTTTGTGGTGGTGATCTTGGTTGCGTGATGGCGGTGGTCGCCGGGCAGCCGATAGCTTTGGGATCTCCGCCACCCATGCAACCGCCACTGCAATTATTCGCTGACAAAACTGCGGTCAAACTCTCTTTTTTGCATGAAGATTAGTCTGTTATATTCGTAAAGGCGTAAACTTTCTGACTCACTGCAACATTTATTTCTTTATTATTTTGGTCAAGTGATATAAATAGTTTTCTATTTTTTTTAAATGGGTAATTTTGGAAATTAAACCAACTTAACTCGAAATTTCCAAACAAAATTAATTTAAATTACACCCCAAAAATAATAGAGAAGTTAATCCCATTTCGCAAGAGGAGAATATGGTGCATGAATCAAAAAAAATACAAGTGCATAATAGAACGAACAACTCACAAGATTGAGCTCTTTCACGTTCAATTGATGATTTTAGTTTTGCAAATTACTTTGTTGTTCCGGGACTTTATCTTCTTCAAGTGTGTGTGTTTCTTCTTGGGGCACCACCGCCGGGGCAGCTTCGCCGGATGAGCTGCTGACACTGTGCTCCACCACCAAGGGTGGAGGATGGGGCGGAAAAACACGGCCATCAATGCAAGAAGCGCATTTAGCCTCGGCCCATTCTTCAACATCGTACCGGCCACGACCCATTATTCTCCGACCGGAACAAAGCCTGCCAATCATCACAGCAATTGCACCCAGTATTGCTATCACTGCAAGAACCCCAATAACGGGTCCAACCGATCCATGACCCGAATGAGCTGTGGAGGCCTGTTGGGCAGCCACCACCATTGGCGGTGGTTGCTGTTGCTGTAAAGGGTCTGATAATGGTGTATCAGAAGTAGACATTTCAATTATGGCAAATATTTTCTGTTTCTACTGGTTTTCGGATCTTGGTTTAAGACGAGGTTTTTGCTTTTTGTTTCATTGAAACATATCCAAGTATGGGCGAAAATGGATCAAAGATGGGATTTTATGAAAAAAATTGAAGTGTTGAGAATAGTTTTGTCCTTGAAGAGGCAAAAATGTTAATTTTAACCCCGTGTTTTCGTGTTATGAATCAACAATTTTATTTTATTTTTTTTTTCAAAAAATTTCATCAACTTTTATTAAAATATATTAAGAATATGATTTTAATCTTAAGATTTAATATTATCTCTCCGTTGAGTGAAATCAAAGTTAACAATTAATTTTAATAATATATTTTATGGAATTTATAACTATTTAATTTTTATCAAAATTTACCAAAAATTTGATTTTAATCTTCACCAAACATGGGCAAAATCAAAATAAATTTAAATTTCGATAACATGCTAATTTTAAAAATTCTCCGACGATTGTACGCTAATCGAATCTACAAATTGTTTATGTCATCTCAAAACTTATTTCGAGAACTACATTATGAGCATATCGAATAGTCCAAATGGATATCGAAAATTAACTTTTATCAAAATTTACTAAAAATTTGATTTTAATTTCCACCAAACATAGGCAAAATCACAATAAATTTGAATTTCGATAACATGCTAATTTTAAAAATTCTCTGACGATTATACGCTAATTGAATCTACAAATTGCTTATATCATCTCAAAACTTATTTTGAAAACTACATTATAGGCATATCGAATAGTTTAAATAGATATCAAAATAGTTAAAGATACGTTAAACGTGAGTCTTAAAGAAAGACGTTTAACTCGCATTTTTTTTTTAAAAAAAATCAATTATTTCATTCACAGTTATTATTTTTACGACACAAATTTTTCAATGTAATTTTCATCATTTTATTAGGAAATTTTATATGGAATATGACATTAAAAAATTTCAAAATTTTTCATTCAAAAAAGTCATATCTTATGTAAATTTTCAGATGCAAAATTACATGAAGCATGATTTTTTTAGACGTAAATTTTTTTTATTGTAAAATTTTTCATAATTTCTTTACAAGTTAGATTGTGCCTCTCTAATTTTAAAGTGTTGTGTCCGCCCCTGATCACGTTGTCCAATGAAAAAAAAATGTCATCTAAGTTCATGCGATGCACCTTAATCACAATGATTAGCTTTTAAGACGGGGAATGAAGATGATTAATTATTGAGTTTTGGTGCATGTACAATCAACTTGACAATTAGGTTAACAATGAATTGATAGGCAGTTTGACAATTGATTTTAATAAATAATTATGCTACTAGTACATGATATTTACACCCCATGAATTATCAAGACCTTTGAATAAATGATCATGATATTTATACCTCATGAATTGTCAAATCAATTGTACAAAATCGTTGTACAAGAAGTTTAATACTTAAAATTAAGCTAAATTTACATAGCTCCGTAGGGCCCCTTACTGTAACAGGCCCCACCCAATATATTTTAAAAGAAAAATTTGTAGCCCTCGCCCCTATGTGTAGTCCGGCAGGGGCTTGTGAAGAAGGCCCCCGTAAGTGTAGTCTTTCTCTAATACTTATGATACGTTTGAGTTACATTATTTTGGAAGAATGTATTCTGAAATAGTAAATTGATGTAGCATGTGTGATTGAAAAAAGAAGAAAAAATTATTAATGTGATGAACAATATTATTTTATTGAAAAATGTGTAGTTGAAAATAAATAGAAGAATGAAAATAAACATTTTAATGTGTACCAAACATGAACTTAATTATTTATGTACCCTGAGAATGTTCTTTTGATGATAGGTTTGCTTTAGTAAAGGTGCAAATTATGCAGACTTCAGGTGAGGTCGTCCATTTCTTATTTATATTTTGATCCAATAACGTTCAAGAACTTCAAGTATTTTCCTTCCTCTGCCTGGTGTGTTGATGTGTGTGCTGGTGCGGCTTTGGTTTTGGGCTGGTGGCTTGGCCCTGTCAGGCGGGTGTGTTTGTGAGCCTTGGGTCGGTGTTTTCGGATGCCTTTGGTCGGTGGGAGTGGCGTGAGATGGCGGCTTTGGCTGTGTTCGGCGTTTGTTCTCAGTTGGCTGGGGTTGGTGTAGGAGGCTCGCGGGATCTCTGTCGGTGACGGGGTTTTTTTGGCTCTTCGAGCGTAGGCTGTCGATGCGGTTTGGTGGTGTGATTAGTTCTTTGGTTGGCTGGTGGCGGACGGTGGCGGCGCCTACGGTGGGCTGCTGTCGGACGGCGGTGGTGGCCGGGTTCTTGTTGGTACGGTTTGTGTTTGTGGGGTTGTGTTTGGGTGGTGTTGTTGGGTTTGCTGGTTGTGAAGTCTTGAATTAGCCTGCTTTGAGTGGGAGCGTTATCAATGCTGAGTGCGTGGTTGGCTTTGGTCGTGTTTTCCTGATTGTTTAGTCACAATAGTTTTCTTTGACTTCGGTTGGTGTCCGATGGTTGTTTTGTTTTGAGTCTGTTGTGTTTGTTGCTTTTTTGTCCTTCCTTTGTTTTAAAGGTAAGGTTTTCTCTAGGTTTTTATCCTAGTCGCTCCTCTCGGTCTTTGGCCTTGTAGAGGTTTTGCTTCCTTTGCTATTGGCGCTCTCTTCTGTTGGAGATTGCTGTCAGTGGTTGGAAGGTTTTTTTGTTTTCATTCGTTCATGGTCTGGACGTTGATTTAGCTCGTGCCTCTGGCATAGGTATCACTGAATCTCTCTGATGAGAGCATTGTGTTGGAGGTTTTTCTCCTTGTAATCGTTTGCTTTTCAATGTTTATTGGAATTCCTCTTCAAAGAAAAAAAAAAATTCAGTTAATATATAAAAACATAACCCTAATCCCAAACAAAACATAAATCATTTCTATTATATTCATCATCTTCTTTCTCCTCATCTCTCTCTACCCTCTTCCTCATCGACGCCACCGCGCCTCCGCCACCCCCTCCCTCCCCCCTCAGCAGCAAATCGCTACTGCTGGGAACCCCCAGCAGTGAAATCGTTGCTGGGAGCAGCGAAATCGTTGCTCCCAGCAGCGATTTCGCTGCTGCTGCTTTCCCGGCAGCGGGAAGCGGCGATTTCGCTGCTTCCCCTTTTCAGTCTTTATTTATTTATTTTTTCTTCTTCTTCTTCTGCATTCTTTAGTGGTGCTGTGTAGGTGTGTGTTGTGGAGTCT
>CAIGRO010291904.1:0-10110 GCA_903798355.1 Fraxinus baroniana
ATACTACACTGATTTCACCAAGTTAGATGAAAATAAAATGTGTGTAAGAGATGGTGCATTCTGGATTGAATTTAAAAGGTGATGATACAATCCACTCGAAAAGTTTGAAAGAAAAGAATTTACATTACCCGTGAATTTAAATTGTGAATCCGCCATTCAACCCGATGAGATATCAATTATGGAAGATGAGAAGAAAGACGATGAAAGATCAATTACAAATGAACAAAATATTAACTTTTTGTGGAATAATACAAGTTAAATTTAAAAATATTATATTTTATTTATAATAAGTTGTATATGGTTTTAACGTTTATTCTTTTGCATGATGGAATATCATTTGGCAACAGTATGAGAGCTCATTGGAAGAAAGTTATGTCGTATTGTAACTTTTCCAGTTGTGCTACAATATTGGAGGGGCTCAATGAGGAGCATGTAGCAATACTCTACCAATCATTCATGTGGTCCTTTTATTCGTTGAATGACATACAATTTTCAGGTCAGATAATTGATTTCTTATTACTTCGGCTGCTTAAGTCAGTCAATGACGATAGGTTGCATTTTGTCGTGGGGGATGAGAAGGTATCGAGATTTTCGATCCTTGAATTTGCCCTCATTATGAGTTTGAAGTGAATGGTGAAGAAGCATCGATGACTCTTATTACGGCAAATAAAATGCTGTTGAATTTATTGTTTGGAAGTAAAGGGCATGTTATACCCCCACAATTAGAAGACGCATTCAAGAAATGTGATCAAATGTTGGACAAGTTGAAGTTGGGATTGATGTTCATACTGAAGAGTGTTAAGAGGTGTCGACACCAATTCTTCAGCTAGGTGGAAAAAAGCTTGGATGTTATTGATGATATTGAATGCCTTCAACAAATTTTCATGAGATCGGAGATGTTATACTGATACGCTACACGTCTTTAGGAAGGTGCATTTGATGCGCCAAGTCGGGGAATACCGATCGCAAGTATGATGCATATGGCTTTCCGTTGGCTTTGCAAATAAATATTTAACCTAATGAATGTTATTTTTTTTATTAAATGCAGAAGTATAATAATTGTAATTGTTGTAAGCGTGGGCATATGAGACTATCCTCGCTTTAGGTAGCAAGTGGGTGATCAACAAATAGACCATCTACATGTGAATGTTTCACTAGTGAGCACATGAGAAGCCATTAGCCAACGATTTGACACCTATCATCAACGATCCTCAAGTGAGTATTATATATTTGCAATTTATATTATATGTATATTTACTCGACTCGATACATGACCATTAACATGTTGAAATGTCGATATGTCATCTCGAAGTCCACGTTGAGTTGATTGCATTGATAGATGAGGAGGATTAGATGTACGTACGTGGATTATCTATTCCACCCACTAAAGAAGATCCACCGTTCAAGTCCGTTCCGAATAGAGATAGGGCATGTATATTTAATATCGTTAGTTGATCTACCTTATAATATAAGTACGTAGATTATTAATTCTTAATCTTCTTATTTGTATAGGAGCATCATCCAGCGATATGACAATCATCTTCACCCCTGATTTCTCCTTCACCTCCATCGATTAGATCAACTCCACCCAATAGATCACCGTCACCATTGTTATCACTTTCCTCCAGGAGATCTCCTTCTCCCGTATCCAGCCACCTCCCACATGGATCACCTGCACCCAGTCAGATCTATTATTTCGATGATTATTTTTGCACATCTAACTAGTATTATCAGAGAGGAGCTAGGAACGATGGATGGGAGTTGAGACATGATTTCACGATAGAGTTAGGAGTGCTACGAGACGATATATAAGTTTTGCAACGGGATATAGGAGACCTCCATACCGAGGTCGCAGCACTTCGAGGCAATGTAGTATGCTCTCTACAGATATCCGATTGATGTGATTCAAAATGCATTGAAAAGATAATTTAAAGAGCTACAACTTTTTCAATTCGAACATTTTCTATCCGAAAAATGGATATCATGTTGAGGCTAAAAATCCGGACCATAACTTCTTCGACTGAAAATTGATTCGTTAAAATATTTCCTCTATATTTCACTCATTTGATATCCAATTGCATCGAATTGATCATATATGATTTTCAATCATCGTTTTGTGATAAGAATCAACTATTGGATGTATTACATTTTGGTTCCCAAACTTTGGATTTCCTGCGCTTTCACATGTTTTTTCGTTCCTTTCTTTCAAATCCATCAATTTATATTGAGTTCAATTTAACAAACATAATTAATACAAAAATAAGTTATAAATCATCCAAGTTACTAACAAATACTCTAATTTAATTGTCTAAATAATTGTATAAAATACACTTATCAAAGAACTCATTCGTGTCTTCTACGTCGCTCTCAAATGCCAACTGCAATTGTTGTCCACACAAATAATGTATATATAGACTTGTTTGATTTCTTTACTTTAAACTCAAAGTTATGTTTCATTGCAATCTGATGTACAACTTCCTGCAAATCTCTCTTCGTGTCAAACAGTTGATCGACATGTAAATCTTCATTATCGAGAACACTGAACAATTAGAAGATCGTATACTCGGCCCAGCCTGTGAACTACCGCCGCACTCATGTCTCTGACTGAATAAAGAAATCAAATCCTGATTTATAAACCGCCTTTCATCCTCATTGTCTTAAACTTCATCATGAATTCCGTGCTTAACATTGAAATCATGGTTANAATGTATCCCAAAAATCATTTACATTACGATCCCATCCATCGAAATCTTCGCGTTCACCCTTGAGGACATTCTTCCTCAATAAAATTACGCAAATAGGAGTCGCCTTGTGGCCTTAGTTCAATTTAATTACAAATTTCATTTGCCCCTCAAAAGTAACTTTCATAGGTGGAATCAGAATGATTGAATGCTTGTGAAATAAAAATTTCAATTCCATATCGTACTGAGAGGGATCGACATTAAGTATGCTTTGTGTATCATGATACATTTTCGTAAATGATGTTATCAAAATTGCATTAACCACATCTTCTTCAATCGTCTATTTTCATTCCCATCGACCATTTTAGTTCCTTTGTAATTCACCAAAATAACAAATCGGGACACATGCTGATGTTATATGTGCATTACGATCAAAATATTAGAAAAAACTTAGATTAAACATAAAGAATTAGTTAATAAGGGTAGGAAAAAAATGATCGGCCGTCTGTCCAGACGGTCAGGGTCGTCCGATAGTCCGGCATTGTCTTTTGGCCCCTATATTAATTTTTTTTATAAATTCATCTACGTATGCTACAATATTTTTCAAAATAAAATTTAACGATTTAAAAAATATACTAATTTAACGAAAATGAAATTAAATCTACGTAAATATACTTATCGATTCGAAGTGTTGGATATAAATGAAATATTTTTTTGAGCGTTTGATAAGTTTATAAAATTTTAAGGTTGAAACAGATGAAAAATGATAGAATTTTTAATCTGTGTTGGAGTAAACAGATGAAAAAATGACTTAATTTTGAGATTTTAAACGAGATGTTTGGATTTTTACTTTGTAAGTTAAAATGTATTATTGTCTTTCTGGGTTAATTTAACAAACGGTCACTGAAGTTACCTAAAAATAATGAAACGGTCACTGAAATCTAAAACTTGCAGCAACGGTCACTTAAGTTTCAGGCCCTTTCAAAAATGGTCACTGGACTAACTTTTCGTGCTGTTATGGTGTTGTTTAAAACTTAAGGACCAAAAGAAGTGAACATAAAAGCTTGAGGACCCTCAATGCAATCAACATCCGGAAACTTCAAGTTAAATTTTTTTAAGTGCTCCAGGAAGGAGATTCGGAAAAAAAGGAAAATTTCGAAGTACCTTGAGATTATAAAAATGAGGAATTTGTGTGGAAAATCTAAGTTTTCCATAACAAGAATTACGTTAAAACCTCAAAATCCAATTGAAAATAGCAAAATACTATTGATACGTACATAAAAACCATCGTAAATACTTAATCTTGTAAGAATCCAAAGGCCACACATTCATTCATAGCCAAAGTAAATTAATTTGAGCTAAGAAATCAAAAGCTTGAAACAATGGAAATTGCATGAATACAATGTAATTATTATTCAGATGTCTTTGACGAAGATTAGAAAATGCATTCAAGAATTGATCGGGGATTTTTTATTTTGAGTTGAAAAGGTGAAAAATAGGAAGAATATACTTTAATTGGTTCTTGTTGAGAAATATGAAGCCGCCAACAATTTTTTCCACAGAAAATTTTTCTGAAAAGTCATCCCAAAATCACTTTTCTTATTATTATTATTATTATTATTATTATTATTATTATTATTATTATTATTATTATTTATTTTTTTGAAACTTCTTTCTCACATCAAATCCTTTTGTTTACATATATTTTATACTTATTTTTGTTTGTAGGAAACTATAGAAAGAAGACAAGAATGGAAGAACGTCTCTGATCATTGTCTTTCCTTTTTTCCCTAAAAAAAGAGGAAAATTTTGATTGTTTTTTATGGTCCCCTCATCGGGAGATTTTGGTCTGATTCGGAATTTCAATTTGATTCCTTCCTCGCTTGTTGCTGCCATACTTTTGTATTTATATTCATTCTGTTTGCCCAGCGCTGCACCGAGCTTCAGATTTTGGAAATGGCAGTTAAAGCTTACCGTACCGCAGATGCCACACTGAGTGCAGATGCCCATCGAGTGCTACAAACCCACCACCGGCAGTTAAAGTTCACTGCACCGATTGGAAGATTAGGGCATCATTTTTTATCAAGTTTTCAAAACTTCAAATCGTGAATTGTGGGTTTCCTTTAGGTTTGGGCCTGTATTGCAAGAGATTTTGCAATTGAGGGTCTTGAAGCTTCTATGTTCACTTGTAATTTGTCCTTAAGTTTTAATCAAAATCATAATAGTCTGAAAAGTTCGTGCAATGACCGTTTTTGAAAGGGTCTGGAACTTAAGTGATCGTTGCTGCAAGATTTCAACTTCAGTGACTGTTTCGTTATTTTTAGGTAACTTCATTGACCGTTTGTGAAATTAACCCTTGTCTTTTTTTTAAAAAAAAAAAACTCATGTTTTATATTTGTATAAAATATTTAAGTGTACTTTTGTCTTTTAAACATCACTCCGGCCGGTGCGAGAAGAAGGAATAAGGCCTAGCTATTGGGAACGGTTTGGAGCAGCAATATGGGGCGTGGCTCCGAACTAGTTGGAAAAAACTAGATGTAAATAATACACCGGCGGGAAGAGGCCAAGTTCACGACCAGCCGGAGATGAATCGTAGGGACGCTGCTGGCTAATTTTGGAAAAATTCGGACACAAATGAAAACTCTCTGCAAACAGAGAAATATAATGATTTAATTGCTGACTTACTGCCAAAACTCACGGTAGATAATTTCGAAAATTGGGCCAATGAATTATCACAAAATCCCGTGAACACTTCGCTGAATTCAATGAGGACAGATTTGATAATGGATACAATAAACAAGGAAAATATAGGTGGGTCGGCAGGTGTACGTGCTAGAGTGGGGTCGGCCTCACCTCCATTGGAGCCCAATCAACAGAAAGCCCGTGAAGAGAAAGTCTTGAGCCCACAGAATTTAGTCAACCATAAGGGCCTAGTAAGTGGGAAATCATGGAGGAAAAGAGCAAGAGCAAGCCCACTTACAACCATTCCCAAAGTTGTTCTCTTAGACAACAATAAAGAGGAAAGCAGTGGCCAAAAACGTAAGGAAACAGATAGGGTTGAACAAACAGTGCAAAAAAAGATACGTAGTCTGATCGATGAAGAAATCAATTCACCTATGGCAGAGGCTGAGGAACAGCCCTGCTAATCGCCATGAATCTGCTGTGCTGGAACTGTCAGGGCTTGGGAACCCTCAGGCAGTTCGTGAACTTCACCATTGGGTGAAGGAGAAACTCCCACATGTGGTTTTTCTCTCCGAAACCAAAATTCATAGAAGCAAATTGGAGAGGATAAGGGTAAAGTTAAGGTTTGATTATTGTTTTGGTGTGGATAGCATATGGCGGAGTGGTGGCCTGATAATTTTTTGAAGGAGGAGGTGAATGCCTCGATTCTTAATTTCTCAATAAGCCATATTTCATTGAATATTATGGATGGTAATACCAACTCACCATGGGTTTTATTTGGATTCTATGGTAATCTTATTGCTGAAAGAAGGCAGGAAAGTTGGCAGATGATGAGAAGATCAATCCCGAAAAATCCGTCTCCATGGCTCATAATGGGGGATTTTAATGAAATCCTTAATCTTAATGAGAAGTCAGGGGGTGTAATTAGACAATTTTCTCAAATGGAAAAGTTCAATAAAGTGTTAGAAGACTGTGAACTGACTGATTTGGGTTATGTTGGCTCCAAGTTCACATGGTGTAATAAGAGGCGGGGAAAGCATTTTACCAAGGAGAAGCTGGACAGAGCACTTGCTAATGCATTATTCCCTTATTTGTTCTGCAATTGTGAGGTGCATGTTCTCCCAATGGTTAACTCGGATCACAATCCCTTATTAATCAAATGTATTAAAGGTCCTGTTTAGTTGAAACCCAATGTTCCAAAGTTGTTCCGTTATGAAGCGGTATGGTCTGGGAAACAGGAGTGCAAAGACATCATTGAAAGTGCCTGGTCACACCATGGGGGTCAAAGCAGTTCATTTGGATGGTGCAAAGAGGGATTAATGAGATGCAAGGAGTACCTTGAATTTTGGGCCAGGTGTAATGCAGGAGCCGCTAAAAAGGAGCTTAAAGTAAACATGCAGAAGCTTCGGTCGTTGCAGAAGGATAACCAAGGGGACTTGAACGAAAGTATTAGAGACATTCAAAATCGGGTTGATTCACTGTTAGAAGACGAAGAAATTAAATGGAGGCAACGCTCTAAACAAATGTGGCTTAAGAGTGGGGACAAGAATACATCATACTTCTATAAATATGCATCCCAAAAGAAGAAACAAAATACCATCAGAAGCATATTGAATGACAGAGGTGAAATGTCCACTACACAGGATGAAATTGGTAATACGTTCCAACCATTCTACCAACATTTATTCTCGTCCTCTTATCCAAATAGCATTGCAGAGGTGATCCAGGACCTTGAGGTCAAGGTCTCTCCTGACATTAATGATCAACTACAGAGATCCTGCACCGACGAGAAAGTAAAGCAAGCAATTTTTGAAATAGACCCGATGAGCTCTCCTGGACCTGATGGTTTCTCTGCTGGTTTTTATCAAGAAAACTGGGAATCCATCGGAGAAGGAGTATGTGCAGCAGTTAAAGAGCTTTTCATTACAAAGCAAGGATTCAATGAGATAAATGAAACTTTTATTTTTTTGATTCCTAAGAAAAAGAACCCTTTATCTGTGTCTGATTTTAGACCTACTAGTCTTTGTAACGTTCTTTATAAAGTTGTATCAAAAGTCTTAGCTAACAGACTTAAACCTTTCTTGTCTGGTATTATTTCACCAGCACAAAGCGCATTTGTTCCAGGAAGGTTAATCTCTGATAACATTATTGTGGCATATGAAGCAATGCACTCCATGAAGTATCGAGTTAAAGGGAAGAAAGAAGGCTATATGGCACTTATGTTGGATATGAGCAAGGCATATGATCGTATAGAGTGGAGTTTCCTTGAAGCTGTCTTAAGGAAACTAGGCTTTGGAGAATGGTGGACTGAGCTTATTATGCAATGTGTGAAGATTGCGAAATACTCACTGATCATCAATGGAGAGCCATAACGTCAGTTCCAGCCCTTGAGAGGTCTAAGGCAAGGGGATCCTTTGTCCCCTTACCTCTTCATTATCTGTTCAGAAGTACTCGGCAACTTGCTGGATAAAGTAGAGGCGAAAGGGATCATCTCAGGTTTTCCATTTGCAAGAGGTAACCTGTTAATGAATTACTTATTTTTCGCAGATGATAGCTTAATATTTTGCAAGGCAAATGTATTGGAATGGTATAGGTTGTCCTACCTTCTGAACTCTTTAAAACAGGCGTCAGGGCAATGGCTTAATATGGAAAAGACATCCATTTTCTTTAGCAGCAACACAAGGCAGGAAATTAAGTCAGTTGTACTACATGAAGCTGGAGTCAGAGAAGCAAAATCTCTTAAGAAGTATTTGGGTTTGCCGGCCTATGTTGGAAGGAATAAAATGTCAGTGTTCAAACCGGTACTTGACTCCATACATAGCAGAATGAATACCTGGACAGTGAGGTTTATCTCACAGGCTGGTAAAGAAGTCCTTCTCAAGGCGATTATCCAAGCTATCCCAATATATTGTATGAGTATCTTCAAACTTCTACGATCCATCCTCCAAGCGATTAATCGGTAAGTTAAGAATTTTTGGTGGGGAAGCAGAGGAGATAAAACAAAGATGTCAAGCGAAATACTTTAGCGGAACGGACTATTTAAACAGCAAAATTGGCAGCAATGCCTCCTACATTTGGAAGGGTTTCTCCGATATTAGAGACGTGTTGCGAGCGGGCTTATTCTGGCGAATAGGGAATGGTAAATCAGTGGTTATCAGAAAGGACAAATGGATACCCGAAGTCTCCAGTTTTCAATTTAAAACTCCCCTACAGGACATGCTACTGAATGGCAGAGTAAGCGGTCTCATCAATGCAGAATCGAAATCTTGGAATATGCACTTAGTTTCTCAACTCTTCTATGAGTCGGAAGCAAATATCATCTGCAGGATTCCCATTAGTCTATGTGGTAGCCCGGATAAAATCATTTGGAGGGGAACGAAGGATGGAAACTTCACGGTTAAAAGTGCATACCATTTTATCAGTCAGCTGAAACTCGACTCATTAGGTCAATGTTCGTATAGCAATACTCAAAACGGAGTCTAGAGGAAAATATGGCGTCTTAAGGCCTCTAATGCAAGTAAATTGCTATTATGGCGCGCAACCCATGACTCCTTACCTACAAACCTAAACCTGAACCTGTACAGAAGGAAAATAAGGGAGTCCCCTTTATGCCTGATTTGCAAACATGAAGATGAGTCGGTGGTCCATGCACTATGGCAATGTATTGCTGCCCAAGATATTTGGGGCGCTAGCTCACGAAAGATACAGAAAATGTCTCTCATGTCATCAAATTTTAAAGATCTAGTTTGTCACCTATTTAACAAACTGACTGAGGAGGAAATGGAGGCGTTTACAGCTACGGTATATCTGATCTGAAAGAGGAGAAACTCCTTTGTTTTTGAGAACAAATTTGATGACCCTGCAACAATCTTAAGCGGAGCTCGACAATATGCGGTGGAATACAGAACTGTGAACTCTTTACCAGTTAGAACCAGCAATAGAGAAGCTCAGAATTCCCAATCTTGAATTGCTAAGAACAAAATTAATTGGGACGCGGCGGTAGACTCGACTAATTGTCTTGTTGGAATCGGTGTGGTAGTGAGAGACTGGACTGGAAATGTCAAAGCCTCGCTCATGTAAAAAAGAAATGTTTTCTCGAATGCTTTTTTGGCTGAATCCCTCGGAGCTTTGGAAGCTGTATCACTGTGCAAACAGCTTGAGTTGACGTCGATCATTCTAGAGGGAGATGCGCTTAACGTTGTGAAGGGATTAAATGGAAAATTGAATTTTTGGAACTATCCGAGGTTACTGATTCAGGACACAAGAGTATGCTGGGTCTTTTTCATTCTTGGGTCCGTGAGTCATGTACCCAGCAAGGTTAATGTGGTAGCTCATAGCAAATGAAGCACTTAAACTCTCTGAGGAGAGAATTGTGTTGGAGGGAACTACCCCTTGTATCCGAAACTTGTCATCTTGATTATTTATGAAATCAGTTGTTCTTCAAAAAATCAACAAAAATTCATTGTCACGAATGATAAATATTTTTGACTGAAGTGGCTGTTTGACCAAGGCATAGCTAAGATAAGATACCCCCGCCGCGCGTGCCTTTGTCCGTCTCCGTCTTGTCCCTACGGTACCATTGACCACAGTCAATTACGGAAGATTGAAACAGAATCTTCCACTACTACTGCTAAATTGGAAAGAAAATTAACTGTAATTTTAATTTACCAAAGAAGCAGAGCAGAATGCAAAGTATCCCGTTTTCCTCTCTGTAATTTCCTATTAAGTTTCTGAGAATTATTGGTGT